>CAKNYM010050454.1:28405-47229 GCA_932195095.1 Andricus curvator
AGTGCTGTTCCTAGCGGATGGAATGCAAATTTATGCGCTCGTTACAACGGCTCACTTTTGCATTTCAATGCCTGGGAGAAAAGCATCAAATAATAAAAAACTTGGAACTGTTTCCAAATTTTGACCGGAAATATTTTTTTGTTTTAGTATTAATAAGCGTAATAGTGATTAATCATTCTAAAATCGTCACGGAAACTAGCAGCTGAATGGTGGTAAAATTAAATACTTGGATCAGCATTCTGAGATTTAAAATTTTATGTTCTATTATAATTTATTTTGTGTTTTTATTAAAGAATTGTTAGAATTTGAAAGTTTTTAATTGTTCTAAATTATATATAATTGTTCTTTCTATACAATTTTTGTCAAAATTATGAATGATTTAAATACGTAAATGCTCAGTTATGAATATTTATTAAAGTAAATAAATATAATTGAAATAAAATAATTAATAATATAATATTTTTTTATTATTAATTCAGGGTGGCCGTTTTAATCAAGGAAAACAATTCCTGGTCATTTCTCGTTTTTTTCAGTTTTACAAAAAAAGTTAGATGACATCTGTGCTGTTTTAGTATTATAATTGTAAAGAAGATTTTTTTATTGGCATTAGGGTCGATAATATTTATTTGGTTTGTGTTCTGAAATGAATTAAAAAAAATATATTTATTTTTAAATAAAATAAAAATTAGATTTTTTATGTTTGGTCCCGGACTGACTCACTGGACTCGTCAGTAAGGCTATGTGAATCTTACCTTATACATTTTAATAGATCTAAATTCATTATAATATATTTTTTCCAAAACCACATTTTTTAAGTTTGTTTGTGACTTTAATCAATTTTGCAGTCACTAATATAGTGTCTAAAACAAGCCTCAATTCGCGCAGTTCTAACAAGAATAATACACCAAGGATAGAAATATTGGAAGAGAAGGAGAAGGTAGAAAATTACTGAGGATAAGTTTAAAATTCCTTTTTTGGTTCACTAATCAACTCACTAACCTAATCATAATTTCTTTTCAGCTTGGTAAATGTTGATCTTTCAATTTCAGGTTTGGCCCTTACCCGGGGCCGAAATAACATTACAAAAATTTGTTGTGTTTTAAAAAAAATCAAATCAAAATTTATATCAATTATATTTAGTTTAAACCGCTATCTGTGGTGGAAATGCACTATATTATTGATTGAAAAATTTATTAAATTTACAAACAAACTTCAATTTGTTCTTGTTGAAAATATACATTATAATGAATTTAGATCATTAAAAATGTATAATGTATGACTGATTCACATAGTCTTACTGACGAGTCCAGTGAGTCAGTCCAGGACGATATATGAAAAATCAATTTTTTCAAATAAATATATATTTTAAAATTAATTGCAGAACACAAAGCAAATAAATATTATCGACCCCAATCTCAATAAAGAAATCTTCTTTACAATTACAAAAAAAGATTCGAACTCTTGAAGCTAAAATTTTTTTAATTTAAAATTATAAAAACTGAACTGCAAATCAAAACACTTAAAGTGGAACATTCTTGAATTTTTAACTTTTAAAATTAAAGTCTAATTTTTTAAAATTTAAACGCTTGATTACTAAGTAATTGTTAAACTTTTATAAATTGTACAAATCAAAGATTTAAAAAAATATATATAAATGCACACTATCATTTTCAATTCTCTTAATTGAAGAATGGATCAACAAATTTATAGATTTTCAAAATTATATCTTTTTAGGCAATTTCAAGTTAGAAACATTTAAAATTGAAAGATTAAATTTTGTTTTAACTAAAAACTTTTTAAAATAGAAGTAATATTATATTAATTTTAGGTCCTTGAAAATTAATAATTGTTCAATTGTTATTCATACACCAAACATTGTTTTGAAATCTATTTTAAATGTTCTCTCAAAATTATTATTTAAATAAAAAATCATAAAAAATTTTTCCAGCAATCTTAAGAAAATTGTTGTATCATCTTGAAACCTCTCAAAATGCTCAAACAGCTTCAAAATTTTAATTCAAAAGATTAAGAAATCTACATTTTGTTAAAGATTTTTTGGAATGTTTTCAAATTTCTAATTTTTTTTGAAATTCTTTTAAAAATTCGAAGTTTTTTTTTCAAATGATCCTAATTTTTTCTGAAACTTTTATTAAATCCTGGAAAATTAAAAAAAAAGAATCACTACTTAAAATGTCCCAAATTATTTTTTGACAATTATGGATGCCTTTTGAAATCCTTTTTAATATTCTGTTAAAATTATTTTTTTTTTTAAATAAAAAGTTATTTAAAATTTTCCCAAGAATCTTAAGAAATACGTTTTTATTATCTTCAAACTTTTCAAAACCCTTGAAAAGCTTCACAATTTTATTTTGAAATCTTCAAAAATCTATGTTTCGTTTTGATAATTTTTTGGGATCTTTTCATGTTTAAAATTATATTTGAATTTTTTCAAAATTTCTAAATATCTCTTCAACTTACACGAATTTTTCCTAAATGAATAATTGTTCAACTGTTATTGATACGAAAAAAAATCAAGAATTTCACTTACGCATAACAAATTGTTTAAAAAGAACAATTAAAATTGTAGCATTTAAAGATTAAATTTATCTCTCTGAAATTTTATTTGATTTATAATTGATCATTTTGTATAAGCAGTCAAACCTTGCTGAATATTAAAAAATTGTTCTTTTTCTTAATTAAAAATTTCCAAATTGAATGGGTTGAGATTGGAATATCCGGATCTTTTGGTACGAGAGAAAAGTGATTATTTTCTTCATTATTGTCGTAGCCCGAGTTGCAACCAAGAGCTATACACTTATATCCCATGTTTTCCACACTTATTATTTTGCACACACTTATTAAAAAATATATAGTCTCCACTGTACCACACAGTCTTTGACTTATTTTTATGAATTTCTCCGATAAAACTCATTTATTTAATTAATTATAAGTTTCGCCTATGCAACACAATACAAATCTCAGCCGTCCTGATTGGAGCGCCAGCTGTCGGATTAGATTAGAACATCAGAAGGTTAATTTTCAAAAACATATAGAGTGAAGAAATTAATTTTTATTATTTTCAAAGGCCTTGTTAGAACATACGAAAGTTGTCTTATGTTACAAAATAACTTGAAAACTTCTTTGAGAACGCGAAGAAGTATTTGAAATTGTTTTTTTGATTTTTCTAAAAACAATACATTTTAGTTCCCTGCTCTTAAATCTTGCAAGAAATTGACAAATAAATGTAGAAAAGAATGATAAACAACGTTGTTACGCTATTATTGATCATATCTTCATACCATTTTTTCCAATGCATTCTATAAGACACTTGAAATAAAACTAAAAAATAAAAGAATAAAGTATACTTATTTCTAATCCAAGTGCAATATATTTCAATTTAACATTAATTAATTAATTAATAGATTTTCCTTACTTATTCAAAGCTAGAAATTGCCCACTAGAGCCTCGTAGGGCCCCCGTCAGTTTCTTCCAGACTAGAAATTCTGGTTGGGGTTCCATCAGAACCCAACATCAAATAGGGAAAGATGGGGAAATTTCTGCAAGAGATGGACAGGGTTATCATGCACAACTTTTTGACAGAATTCCATTTTCGATTTTCAAAATGTTTTACGCTTCTACATATTTCTAGTTTTCATTAAAAAATTGAAATTATTCAAGGGAGCGTAGATTTATAAAAAACATATTGCCTAAAACGCTGTAAATGAATAATAGGTCGTCGTACGAGAAAATATCACGAGGGTGAAAAGTTTTATCTAGTGAAAGATACAATTTTTTTTTAATCAATTCTGTTCATTGACCCGTGTGGAAATCTTCCCAATTAAGCCCAATTATTTTACGGGCGCCAGTTTGGGCCCAATTGGGCATCCCAGTTTGAAAAAATGTAAATAATTTTCAAAAAAATTTTCTTATATATTAGGCTAAATGTAATACGACCGTAAACATGCAATTTATGTTGCTGCTCTGAATATTTAATTATTCAAATGTACGTAATAAAAGTAACGAATACATGGATATTTAGTTTGGGCTTTGATTTATTTGCCCAAAGTTGGCGGTGCCAGTTAGGCCCCAGCTGATTTTCCCCACTCAGTACCCAACTGCTACTACACAAGTGCAAATAAAGTGTCAGAAGTTTACTTTGCGTATTAATTTCTAATGTTGAGTTATAGAGATATGTTATTTACGTAACATAAAATGGATAAAAAACGACGTGCAGATGAAAAATTGCGCTCCAGAGTTAAGAAGCACCGGGCAATTAGTAAATTCTTAGCTCAATTTCAAAATGACTCAAATGATTCGAGTGACAACGGTAAGTTGAATAATGTTACAATCATATGTATTATATTTAAATGCTACATTTTAGTTTATTTAGAACCAAGATAAGAATCTATTGTACCTATGTGTTTTAATATATTAGTGATTATTATTGAATAATGAACGATATGCTGGATAAAGGCCCTAACCTCAAAATTGAATCTTTTCATATTACTGATATTGCATATCAAATATTAAAATTATATATTTGTTGGTTGGTAGATATACTCTTTTTTAAATTATAAATATGGTTATAAATTAAAAAACTGTTTAACTTGAAAACTTTCTGCAAAATGAGGAATATGAATTTTAAAGTGAAAATTTGCATTCCTCATTCTGTATAACAAATTTTTAATTAAATTGTTTTTCTCTGTGTAACCATACTCATGAATAAAAAATGAATATATCCAGCAACCCAAAAAATATCTAATTTTAATATTTGATGAATAAAATAAAAATATTGACTTTTTAGGTTAGCTCAATTATCTGGCATCCTTAAAGAAACTATTAATTAGTATACAATAAAAAATATTAAATCTGTTAAGATTATTTGAACAAAAAATATATTATTCATTTATTTGTTATAGAAGTTACAGAACGGGATATTGACCAGGCAATTCCTGAAGAACAACGCTTTCATGAAGAAAATTGGGAGCTTTTCACACACGATGCAGAAGGTACAACGGAGTCGTTATATCAATGGTTTAATTAGACAATCCAAGTTTTATATTAAAATGAAGGAGATGCTTAGTGATAATATTTATGTATGTACTTCTTCATTTATTTGCTTTTGTAGGTGAGGGTGACCAACATATCGAAGCAAATCTTGAAGAGGAAGCATCTGAAATGGATATCTCTTCGAGCTCTGAAGAATCCCATCGAACTTCTCATTCTGGGCAAACTTCAGATTCGGATTTTTCAGTGTCTAGTGAAACTTCAGGATCTGAGCAGTTTTCGGACGTAGGAGAAAATGGAGCGATTTTAAATGAACAAGATGAAAGGGTCGTAGTATACTACGATGAAGATCGTCAACCAGAAATCCAGCAACTTAGAGAATGGGCTCTTAAGCATAAAATATGTCTGTCTTATATCGACGAATTATTGGCTATTTTGAGAGTGAGACTTCTCACTGATTTGCCAAAATGTGCAAAAACTTTTCTTGGTACCACAGGAGCCAGTTATAATATTGTTCCAATGTTGGACAAGAAAGGTGGAATGGGTGAGTTTGTTTATTTGGGAGTAGAAAAAGGCCTGATTGCTTGTATTAATGCCGATCTCCACAGAAATAACAAAATTGAAGTTCAAGTTAATGTGGATGAAGTGCCACTAGTGAAATCTGGTAGTCAAGAATTCTGCCCAATACTTTGTAAGGTTCATTGTGACCCTGATGTATATGAGCCGTTTGCAGCTGCGATTTACTTTGGGGACTCTAAGCCAGCAGATGTTAACGCCTTTTTGGATCAATTTGTCAGCGAAATAAACAAATTGCAAAGAGATGGAATAGAAATCTCTGGAAGGCATTTCGACTTTACCATAAAATGCTTTATTTGCGATACTCCAGCACGATCCTTTCTCAAATCTACGATTGGCCATACTGGAAAAAACGCATGTGAAAGATGCACTGTCGAAGGAGAACGTGTAGAAAACCGAACCGTGTACACTTCCACCGAAGCTGAAGAAAGGACAAATGCATCCTTCAGAGCAAGAACTCAACCAGACCATCATACTGGTGTCACTGCGTTGCTACGCATAATACCCTTCTTGAACATGATTACTGTTTTCGTCCTTGATTTTATGCATTTGTGCTGTCAAGGTATAATGAGAAAGATGTTGGGATACTGGACTGACCACGGAGTTAATAAGTTAACTGTAGTTCAGAGAGAAGAGCTTGCAAGGCGAACGAAACTGTTAAAAAAACAAGTTCCTTGCGAGTTCAATCAGCGGAAGCCACGATCGACGACATTTCTTGAAAAATGGAAGGCTACCGAATATCGATTTTTCCTTCTTTATAGTGGTCCTATTGTTTTGAAAGATATTCTCACTTCAAAACTCTATAAGCACTTTTTGCTGTTACATGCAGCCTGTCGTATTTTGTGTTCTGACAGATTGTACCGAAAATTGGCTGATTTTGCAAAACAGTGCCTAAAATATTTTTTCATTTATCTGGGTAAATATTACGGTGTCATCTCGCAAATACTGAATTCTCATCATCTGCTTCATCTTGCGGATGACGTGATTAATATGCAGTGTACTTTGAGTAGGATAACAGCATTTCCGTTCGAGAATTTATTAGGAAAAATGAAAAAGTCCCTTCGTACTTCAGTCCGACCATTAGCACAATTGTGTCGACGTCTTTATGAACAAAGCTTCGTAAAAAGTAGAAAACCTAATGTTCCAGTATTATTAGAAATTCTAGAAGAAGATACCGATAGTAATATTTTAAAAGTGAAGTACAAAACATGTACTATAACCAATGCTTTTCCTGACAATACATTGCTGATGAAAGATAAAACTGTTGTCGAAGTTAGGAGAATCTCTTTAAGGGAGAATAACATTCAAATTGAAGGCAAAGTATGGGAGAAAAGAAATTCGATCTTTACATATCCATTGGATTCTAAATTTTTGGACATGTGGCAGCTGGAAAACGAACCCTCAAATAACATCGTTATTTATGAGATCACTTCCGTCGAATGCAAATTAGTGCGCCTATCTGTCAATAAGCGACCAGAAGGTTCTAACAAATTGTACGTAATACCACTTCTACATATATAATACGATTATATGTAATATGTAATTGCGAAAATAATGGTGTGCTTCAATAAACTCTAAGATAAGCAATTCTTCTTTGTAAACAGCAAATTAACACTGTTAGAAGCAGTTTTTTTTACTGCAAAGAAAGCCCAATAAAAAGATTTCTTTATGAGGCATTTCATTATCTATGTATTCTTCGTTGATAAAAATATAAACGATTATATATACATCTTATGAATTTTTACTGTTGTATCATTTGGGAATTTTAATTGACAGAGAGACTATATTAGAACTTTTAGAACTAACCAAAAACTACTAAAATGAGAATGTGTGTAGAAATAAAAATTGTATGACTAGTATTTCGTGTTTTTTTACAGAAAATAATAGAAATAAAAATGATATCGGTAAATACTTTATCTAATACATGTATTACCTCTGTTAAGGTTTTTATTAATTTCAAAATTACGCGCGCTTTTCAATTTTTTCGACCGATCCGAACGTGGCCATGAACATCGCCAGCGCCCTCAGCCGTTAATGTTGCTCTGGTTGTGAGTCCTGTTCGTGCTTTTGGAGTACGCGTAATGGCGTAGCAGCTATAATACTATTAAAGACTGTTTTTCTAAAACGATTTTGAGAAAAGGATGGCGGAACAACATGATCTGGACGATGAAGATCTTGATTTTTATTCCTATCAGTTAATTGAATTCATAGTACGTGGACCAAAAAGTGAAAGAAAGGTAGATATTTTGCCCTCCTCGTGGGTTGTATTTAATAAGACAAAGGTTAAGTTGGAAGCAAAATTTCCACCACCACCTTATACGAATGAAACGGTCGAGTTTTTACATCATCTCATCCAAAAAAAGCTTCCACCTTTGGAAAATTGGCCACTCTATACGATCAAACTGATTGGACAAGCTAGTAAGTATTTAAAACAATTATTTAAAGTTCCCACTGCAAATTATCTACAATTTTGAACCTTGATATTTAATTTGTCAAGTGAAAATAATTTATGATTCAAAAAATAATTTGAAGGGTATTTGATAATAAAGACACTAACGTCAAAACTGAATCTCAATATTATAAACGCAAAACAAAGAACATAAATTCTAACCTCAACATTCATATTCCTCATTTTGAGCTAAAAGTATTAAAATTAAACCGATTTCCACTCTATAACCACACTTATAAACAAAAAATGAATGTAACTATAGTAACTGAAGAAATATTAAATTTTAAATACTTTATAAATAAATTAAAATATTAAATTTTGAGGTTATACCAATCATATAAAATCCTAAATTGACTGTCTTTTTATTCATATTCTGAAAATAAATATATGTGTCATAGGATTTTTGTTTGTTTTAAACTGAGATTCAATAATTTTTCCTGATATTCACAACAAAATGTAAAATTTTTATAACGATATAGAGTGATCTCACATATATTTTAGAAACGTATGATGAAGGTGTTGAGAAACTTAATCACATTAAAAATGACGGTTCGTATTTGTACACCGAAGATTCTGACTTTACTGCCGAAGAAAAGGCTGCATTTCTAACTAACAAATACAGAGCAAGACAAAGCAAAGTGACTTGCGTAAACTTCCTAGCATAGAAGGACGTGATACATCCCCAGATTCTTCCACAAATACCGATTCTTCTTGGGAAAAAAGTGAATTGCAGTCACTTATCCAATCAAACCGAATAAAATCGAAGAAAACGAAGGTCAAGCAGAAAAAAACTAAAGTCAAGGAGAAGAAAAATAAAGTTAAAGCGATAGGTAATTTAAAATTAAAAATTTCTAAGTCATGTTCGAGCCTAGGTTTTTACGAATATACTTATAAGTTTTCTTTATAATGAAAAATTTATATTTTCTATCAGAGCTCACTTCATCAGCAGAATTTGAAATAACAGACGAGAAAGACAACAGGCCTAAAGTTCCTATAACACTAAAGGATAAATTTGATACAAAGAAAAAAATAAGCAAAAGTGCAGAACCAAAATCTTGTCCAGTCTTTCAGGAATTTAATCTTGATTCAAATGGAAATAGTTTTAGCCTTGACTTGATTAACAGAGGTAAATTCTTCAACTTTGCATATGATCCTATTAAAAATCTTCATTTATTTTTGTTTTTATTGTGTAACAATATACATAATTTACAGATTCCACTGAATTTTCCGGAGCGTCAGGCAATAGCAGTAATTATGACTATAATGCCTTCATGGTGGGTCGTCCAAAAAAGTACAGCGAAATAAGGGCTTCCCATTTGCAAGGAAATAAAATTAAAACTAATATTCCGGGTATAACAAAAAAAAATTACACAATATTTCAAATTTTACCATTGGTGATCGAAAAGTTATACGCGTCGAATGCTATGGTTTTTATTCGCTCCTTGATAATATTTTTTTTCATAATTATAAATATGTAACGGATTATGATTCTGATTTCTTAAAATCTAACTTTTGATTTTATATACCGCTAAAAAACAAAAATAGCGTGGGCCTAATGAAAACGACGTCGTTTATCGGGTATTTCCCCATTCTAATCGCCAACGGTTCAATTATTTGAATAATATAAACTTTCGTAATCTAAAATAATATATTTTCAGCCGGTATTAATTTTGATAAGGAAGGACTTACTGATTTAACTTCTGATCACGATGGCAAAGATAGCAATCTTCTCATGGAAAATGAGCTGGCCAAACGTAGTTCATTCAGTGCTCAAAATGCTGTATCATCTAAGAATGGAGGTGACTTCATAAATTGACATTCGAATCGTAAAGAGAATACTTTCAACAAATTTTTATTTAAATAACTTCATTGAAATAATCATCTTAAGTTAGTTGTGATAGGGTTTTGAAAAAAATCTTACTTAGTTTGTATTTCTAAAGCAATTGAAATTTTGGAGACATTTATTTTGATGTTCTAGTTGGATGTAAACTCATGTTTTTATCAAAATATTTGAACTGATTTTTAGATCACGATCTTGTGCCAGAATCTACAGAAAAGTCTCATCAGAAAAAAATTGAGAAACAAAACCGGTGTCCTAAAGAAAATGATCATCGCCACAGTCAAAAAGGAAGTGGACCCAGTCTAAAAGGAAGTGGTCATGGTTTAAAAGAACTAAGAAAAAAACCTAACTCAACTCATTCCGAGACAAAAAATAAGTCCAACTGTGTTTCTTCCGGTTTGTGAAAACAAAATATACCTAGAATTACAAATTTATTTTTGAAAGTAATTGACGGTTTTAAGATAGAGGTGGTTGGTGTTACAGATACGCAACTTATCTTAGCTACCATGAAAGGGTTAAGTGTCCAAGTCCAAGAACTCTTTGACAGGCTTGATTCCATAAGTTTAACTTTGAACACCTTAGCCGCCAAAGCAGGTTTGGGCTTCAGTGGTGGATTTATCAGTGAACATAATTTAGATCTTCCTTTTAAGGAAATAACTGACTTTGAAAACTTCAATGACAAATTGGATGACGATAAATTCCGCGAGGACTTTGTAAGTTTTGCAGACAAATAAGTTACTTTTATAAATAATAAGTTTCAAATATTATATACAAGTTTACTTGACAAACTTTATTTACAGATTTTTTCAATGAACTCGTTAATGGATAAGGAGGGAATCATATCGAAGAGTGTTTTAAATATTTTGAAAAAATACTTCAGCAAAGAACTTGCCATTCAATTCACAAACATTCGTAGAGCAGCCAATAAATTCCTTTTAAAGGACTACAGAATACATCAATGCATCATAGGTAAGATTTATCAATTAGAAATATATATAATTCTATTCTACAAGAAACTTATGTAAAACGAGGCTGTGGGGTAAAGCGGAACACCCAGAATATTGCATTTCATACTTAATATTACTTTTTCTGAATGATAAAGAAAACGGCTGTCCGGCTTTACCACACATGTCTCGCTTAGCCCCTGTTGTGAATGTATTGATAAATACATTTACAATGTTAACTCTACATTGTATTATTTTATATCTGATTTATTTTTCTACATATAGATGCAGTAACGCGAACTCACTCCAGCAAAGATGGAAATCAAACGGCTCTCGAAAAATCTGCCATCGACGGAATTGGCGCAGCCTTGTCATATGCAAGAGATTGGGAGGGAGGGCGAAAAGAACGCGAGGAAGCGAAAAAAAAAGATAACACCCCGATGAGTACGTCGAACTAAGGAGTTCAAAAAAATAGTTGACACTTAGGTCGTAAGTCATCGTAAAAATTCATAATTATTACTCTGTTAGGTATTTCACATTTCCAGCTTTGCATTGTTTATCGGGATGATTTACATTGTATTGTGTTTTATATTTTCATTTGGACTTTTTCCTCAGTTCAAGGATGTACCCTCGTTATCTCGAGCTCAAAAATGAGCATTATTAAGAATAATGGATCAAATTTCTTTCTCCACAGGTTAAAGTTGCCATTCTCGTTTAATTTTATAATAATACAGGGCTTATTTAATTTCTTGAGAGATTCTCTGAAATTCTCTTTGGTTTAATCTTATTAAAGTATAATCTATTTAGGAAAAATATTGTACATAAAAATTTCATTTTTATAATTTATAAAGAATTTTTATCAAATAAAAGCGTATCAAGGAAAATTTATCAATGAATCTACCAAGAAATAATATTAGTCATATAAAATATAGAATGAGTTAAGAATTGGAACTTTTACCTAAAGAAGGAGCACAATTATAAAACTCTTATTATAAATAACTTTTGTTAAAAAACGATTTTAACCTGAAAATTACAAAAATTAGCCTTGAGTTCTCTTCCAGAATTAGTAATAATTTCAATAATGCCATTTTTAACAATATCCATGCTTATTTTTGGGTTTGACATATCGAGAGTAGACTTTTAAAACTAATTACGTACAATTTTGTATGTATACTCCATTAAAATAAAGTACATAAGTTTCACAAAATAAAATAAAATGCCTTATTAATATAATATAAATCAAAGAAATTCCTTTTTCAGTTAATTAGGCATTAATCAGTTTGCCCAACTGGGGCCCAACTGGGTCGCCTAATTGGGCATAGGCGCAACTCACCGTTACAACCCAGACCGGAGCCCAATCTGGGAGTAATTGGCGTGCCCAATTGGTGCCTAATTGGAAGTTGGGCAACCTGATTGGGACCCAACTTGGCCCCAGTCGACTTTTCTACACGGGGAGTGTTTGTATTTATAACCATTGCTATGAACAATGCAGCAAAAAAGTTGATGAAGAACAAAGATTGTTATTAAAGATATGTATAGGTTTTACAAACGTTTTACGATAAATGATAACACTGGTTGGCCTGGATGATTTTTTATTATTTTCTAGACGATTTTTCCTCTTAAAAATAACAATTTTTTAATAACAGTTCATCGAGAGAAGTTTTCATTTGATCAGAAGATTATTTTTTGTTTTCAAGAGATATAATGTCGATATAGATAACGTACAAGTTTTAAGTATTTACGAGCATTTTGTTAAAAAATCATTTGTTTGTAACACTGTGAATATCAGAAGGTTTATGCTTCGAAAAAACTGCAAGGGGCAAACAGTTTTATTCTTGCTCAGAGGTGCTAAGAATGATTTTATAAGAAAATTTTGTTCATAATGAAATTGTTTAAAAAATTGTTTGAATAAAAACTGACCAGGATTTTGAAAATAACCAAGATATTCGTAATCAGAAGACTTTTTTCAAACTGTAATTCTCAAAACACAAAAAACTAATTGTCAACAAAAAACTGTGTTTTTAACAAAGTAATTGAACTTTCAAAAAAGCAGTTGAATTTCAACCAAAAAAGAAGAATTGTGAACTAAAATTATGAAACTTTGAAAATAGTTAAATTAATTTGTAACAAAAGAGTTCAACATTTTACCAAGTAGGTGAAATATCAACCAGAAAGATGAATTTTTAACCAAGGAAATTAATTTTCTACAAAAAAAGACTTTTCAACGCAATACGTGAATTTTTAACCAAATAGTTGAATTTTCAACTAGACAACCGAAGAAATGAATTTTTAAATGAAGTGATAAAACTTAAACAAGACACATTGAATTCTTTCAAGGAAAAAAGATTTATTTGCAACAAAAATGTAATATTTGATGTATTCACCAATAAAGATTCGAATTAAAATAAGCAATGAATTCTCTACCAAGGCAGATGAATTTTCAACCAAAAAAATTAATTTTTAACAAAGTAATTAAACTTTCAAACATGTGGTTGAATTTCTGACCAAAGAAGATGACTTATGGAAAGTAATTGCATTTGCAACAAAACAAATAAATTTTTAACCGAATAGTAGAATAGTAGACTTTTCAGCCAAAAATAGTTGGACTTTCTTGATGGGTTCTATTAATTTAGTTCATATTTAAGAAAAAAAACGATAGAAAGGGGAAAAAGGGAAGTTTCTTGAAAAAGGGGGAAAAAGTAAAATTCTTTAGAAAAAGGAATAAAGGGAATCGGGAAATGAGCGGGAAGTCTGAAATATAAAAGTGCTTTTCAAATTTCTTAAAACAATATTGATCTGTACCATGGCAGGGCCATCTTTCGCAAAATTCGCAAACTTTGTTCAAATTTATCACCAGTAAACGTACCTAATGTTATATAAGTTCGTAACATTACTTCCACTGACCCCCCCCCCCCCAATATCCTTGTTAACAACCTAATTTTAGGGTTGACCCCCCACCCTGAAATTGGTAATGTAGTTTATGGACGACCCGTAGGGACTCTTTAGTTCATAAAAATAAAAATAAAAATGTAAGGTTCGTTGAACAAATCCGTTAATATAAAATCCATATATTTGTGCTTTCAGCATTGCCAATGACTAGTTCGCATGCTCCTGAACCTGTGTACGATATGCATAAAAACCTTGCTGCAATATACTATAATGAAATGTATTATTTAATCGAGCATATTCTATCACATCGTAAGTACCATAATTTAAAATCTAAAATACAATGTAGACTAAAAATCAGGGAATTCTGTCTGAAACGTCTTGGTTGTTCTTACACACGGAGAAAAATGGATGGTCAAAGTTAGAGGATCAAAATTTAGAGTGCCAGTCCATTCTTCTAGATGGTCAAAAGAGCCTTTCAGAATTTTTTCGTCATAGTCAGAGAGACTCTTATTTTATGGCCAGTCTGAGTGTTGTAAGGAGGTAAGACTCACTGTCAGGGATAATCGAAGTATCCTTTCGGCATGATCAATACGATCATCTTGTTTTCACTCATTTCGACCATCCATGGAAGAGCAAATGACCCATCGCGGAGGGCCAACCTGATTAGTTACCGTTGGCGTGTTTATTTAAAATGAATAAATGTGTAAGTCAAATGTTCACAACAAATAATTAATGTAAAGTGCATAAGAATATTAGGAATTATTGTAAATTCATATTTAAGGTTAAAAATATATTCCTTTCTTTAAAAATTAAAATCTGTCATTTATTTTTAGGGAAAAAATCTAAGAAATAATTTAAATTTTACTTTACAAGTCCTTCTTGTGAGCAAAGTATAATTTTTAATAACTTTACTCTTATCACTTGCTGTTTAAAATTGCTTTTCACATTTAATCATTTCAAATAAGCGCGCCAACCTCAACCAATCCAGTTGTCGACGCGATGGATGCAGTGTGAATGGATACGAGAGTTGGGAGCACCATGGTTCAGAGCAATTTCGGAGTGAGTGAATGTCATTCAGCCGTTCAGCGTCACATTTGCTGTTTATTGGACTTAAACATATTTTTAACAAATTTAAACTGCTTTTTGATATTTCGAATATGCGTGGAGAGTGAAGTGCATAAGAGAGAATATGATTTAAAGTGAATGAAGTTTATTCTTTTGAATTTTCAAAGTCAAATTTGATGCTTCCAAGAGATTTAGGATAAGGCGTAACTGGACGTTCAGCTTTCAATTTGTTGTCACCGTGTGGTTTCAAACTGAAAAAGTGCAAAAAATTTCAGCATGCAGAAAGTAACTATATTGGTTTCTGAATTCACTTCAATGTTTGAAATCTTACAATTCAGTGTGACACCGTGCCGTGTCCTTAGCATTTCGTGCTCCAAAAAATATATTGTTAATGCGCACTGTTTTCGCATATCAAATTATGTCTTATACACCTCACTCCCCACAAAGAATAAAAAATGATTTTAGAATTCATGTATTCAATATAAATTTTCAGGTTTTATAGGTTCCACTCAATTTTATAATTTCCAGTCTCTTATAAGAGAGAGACTGGAATAAGTAGGAAAAGGACAACAAATATAGATAATGTAGGATAATCAAATCGACCCCTTAAAATTGCCAGGTCGACTGTACGAGGAGATCAAGTCGACTATCTGATATGACCAAATCGACCTTCTATGATAAGCGATTCGACCCTTTATAATGATGAGTTCCGCCATCTCTCATGATCGGTTCGACTTTCTATTACGCTTGAGTCGAGCGCCCCAGATGGCCAAGTCGACACTGTGAGATGATCGATTTGAACCTCTTGTTTTAACCTTCTAGGGATAATCGCTTTAGCCATCTTCGAGGGCTGTCCTATAGTTGACCCTGCAATATAGTCTGTCTGCACATCTGCATGGCTAAAATGACCTTCCATTTTTCTCCGTGCATTCTCATCAGAGGACGTATTAGATTTGTGTAAAGTTTGAGCCCCCCCCCCCCCGCTTTTGCCAAATGTCCATGTTTTGAGACCATCTGAATCCCAAAAACAGGTTTTTACGAATGTGTCTGCCTGTATGTGTGCATGTATGTATGTATGTATGCATGTATGTACCTATGTATGTCTGCATGTGAGTACGATAACTTTTGAAAAATATGGCCTTTGGTCTGCTCCTTAAGTGTTCTAAACTAAATGTCAAGTTCGCTAGCCAACGATTTTGGATAATAATTCCAAAATAGCATTTTCAAAATTTTTAAGATCACTTTGTTCAAGATCTAAAAATTCTATGTACGCCTTTTGTAGCAGTCAACAACTTGAACAATTTATCTTCACGACGTTTTTCGATAAAAAGAAAATTAATAAAGTTATAGCATTTTAAAAATAAAAAAAAAACAAAGGCATATGAACATTTTAAGCCAAAGAACGGACGATATGAAAAAAAGTCAAGAAAACAAAAACATTGCTTTTTGGAAGCCTTATAAGATTATCATAACTTTTTGATTTTATGTGAAAAATTGAACATTCAAATTTTGATTGAACAAAAAAAAAAGAAAAAAAAAAATTCCATTTTGTCGTCAAACTGTGCACGATACGGAAAAAGATGAAATCGCAAAAATTAAGCACACAAAAAAGATCTGCAAATTTGTTATTGAACACTTTTTATAGGACGCATACTTCTTGTTTTATACGTAAAAAATAACACTAAAAATAAAGAAATTAAATTCTTGGACAAACGACATAAGCTATGAAAAAAAAAATAATTTGACAAAAGTTGTTCATCCAAAAAAGAGCTAAAAAATTTGTTATTGCATATTTGTTGATGAAACGCGTAGTTTTTGTTTTAATCGAAACAAATAAAATAAAAAAATTAAATTTTTGAACAAATGACACAAGCTATACAAAAAATGAATGCCGTTATAAATAGGTATAAATACTCGCGGTACAGGCCGCTTTTTTCGAAAAAAATCTATTTTTCATGTAATAATTAAAAGAAATAATTTTACCTCGACTTCATTCAGGGGCGAACACACCATATACAAAAACTAGGGGCCCCTACCCAAATGAGTGGATGAATACCCAAAAGGGTGGGTCGGTGTAAGTGGTTGAGGGTGGATAATATCATGAAATGCAGACTTTAAGTAAAATTAAACTGTAAACAATATGTATGTATGTATGTATACCATTAAGCCATTTCCCTTTCGGGGTAGGCGTGACACTACCCGATTCGGGTAGTGTTTCTAAGTTGATAACTTGTAGTAAATAACTACAAGTGTGGGTTCACCACACCCACGATGAAATATAATATCTAATAATCGATTCGCCCCTGAATTCAATATGATAATTATAATAATTGATGATCCATATATTTTGTTGAAAATTCGTCTTTTCTGGTACAAAATTAATAATCTTCTTGCTTAAAAATTCTACAATTTTGTTTAATTCATTTTATTATCGGTGCAAAATTAATCTTCTCGTTTGCAAATACAACTACTTGGTTTAATGTTGAACTGCTTTGTTAAACATTAATTTTTTGCCTGAAGATGCATAATTTTGGTTCACAATTCATCTCTTTGCTTTCGCCGCTTGGCCTGAATCCGACTTTTGCGATTTACACTCGATTTCCAGGGCCCTTAAGAGTACATTAGGGTGGTCCAAACATTTTTTTAATCAAATTTTCACACATATCGCCCGAAAATTCATTCGAATCCAAACAAAATTATTCCATTTTTTTAAAGGAATGATATTCATGGAGGTAGTACAAGACCCACGAAACTTAACTCATATTTCCCACAAGAAAAAATGAAGTTTTTCACTAAAAAAAATGTCTGGTTGAATCAACCAGAATTCTGGTTAAATATGCCCTTACTATTTTTTCTGGTTAGACTAACCAGAATTATGGTTGAATTAACCAAAATTCCGGTTAAATTAACCAGAAATTCTGGTTAATTCATCCATAATTCTGGTTCGTCTGACCAGAAAAAATAGTAAGGGCATATTTAACCAGAATTCTGGTTCGTGTAACCAGACATTTTTTTGAGTGTTGTAAATTCTATTAAGAACCGTCAATATTAGGTGAGTCGAATCGGAATTCAGCATTTCTCTTTGCAGTGAGACACACAATACGAATAAAAATACAAATATTTTTTTTTTTACAAATACTTTACAAATATTTCCCACATAAGTCTGTTTATAGGGTTTCGAATAAACTCCATAAGTGAAACAATGAGATTTGCAAGCTTTTATCAATGATTATGGTTTTCTTGCGTTTTTTTTTCAATGCAAATTGTTTCTAATACATAAAATAGTACTTCATACTGATAACTGGATGTTAACAAAAATGGTTTGAATCATTTATTATTTTTTTTAGTAATTTTCTCTTAGAATAGATTTGGAAGTCGCGTTTTTTGATGAAATTTCCCTTTTTTATCCAATTTCCAATTAGAGTGAGGTTATACTTAACTAATGTTAACAAAAATAATAATTGCTTAAACAATTTATTTTTATTTTTAATAATATTATCTTACAATATTGCTACAAAATAGCAGATTTTTCAAGAAATTTGCACTTCTTTTCAAATTTTTAATTAGAGTACTCGAATACTCAAGAAAGAAAGACGTCTCAGTCTATAAATAAGAAAAATTTCATCCCAAATGTAGAATTTTCATGTAAAAAAGGAAAATTCAACTAAGAAGCTTAATTTTCTACTATGAAAGACGAATTCTCAACAAGATACATAAACTTTGAAACAAATAGTGGATTTTTCAAACTAAAACGAAGAGCTTTCTGTAAAAAAGTCGAATTTTCAATCAAGAAGATTAATTTTTTGCTGAAAAGACGAATTTAAAAAAAAAACATAAATTTAGAACCGAATAGTTGAATTTTTAAACTAAAAAGATCAATTTTTAACAAAAAATGTAACAGTTAAATATTCATTTGAAAAAATTACTTTTTAATATAAAAAAATCTGCCCGCTTCGCGGGCACATTCTCATCGCGCGCGGCTCGCTTCGCTCGCAAGTTTCAGCGCGCCTAGGGCGCGCACCTGTTGGATCTCGCGCTTCGCGCTCGATTAGGT
>CAKNYM010050454.1:47629-58979 GCA_932195095.1 Andricus curvator
TTTAAAATGAAGAAGGTAATTCCTTTACTTCAGCGTATATTTCCGTATCTTTATAATAAATCCTACAATCAGAAAGATTTTTTTCCAACTATCTGAAAAGGGGAGAAAAAAAGTATTTAAGTCGTTTTTGGAACATATATCTTGCTTTTTCATTCATAATCAAACCGACCCCTTGACTACCATGTGATTCCCTATCTACTCCTGACCATATTTCAAAACCTCAATCAAAGTTTCAGTCCATTCCGAGGCTACTTTATTGTTTGTATTATTCATGTTTCGATTGTACACCCAACTACGACTTTTATGCGCGAAATTTGTTGTGCGAGTCGAAATCAGGCCCAAGTTAAGTAGTGATTCGTCGTATAGTGGAGAGTCCAGTTCTTACGTCAGTCCCACCAAAACTTCTGTTACGGGGGGAGGGGAAGGGGGGCGAGGACAAGGAATGGAAACCGAGAGAGTCGCAATTGGTTGATGTTTTATACTGAGAAGGTCACCAGCCTTCAGCAGCGTTGTATTAGATAGGAGTTCATATGTTTCCATCTGCGCATTCTCGGCCCACCTCTAAACGAGGAACCAATAACTCTTTTTTTTTTTTTTTATATATATATATATATATATATTCATTTCGTCTATTTGGAACATAGTTCTTGAAATATAAATGTAATAGTCGAATTTTTTCACAGAAATTATTTTAGTAAACAAAGATCAAAACGCATTCTGAAATAAAAGTCAGATTTTCAGTCAGAATAAATTGTTTGAATTATTATTATATTTTATTGTTTCAATCGTTAGAAATAGTATTGAGAACATAAAAACAATGAAATATTGTGAAAAAACACACCCGAGATGAAAAATAAAGTAAATAAGCAAAGTTTTGATGAGAATGTGCCCGCTTATCGGGCCGATTTTTTCACTGTTAATGTTATTTTTTACGAATAAAACAAAAACTACACATCCTATCAAAAAGTGACCCATAAGAAATGTGTAGATCTTTTTTGAATGCACAATTTTAGCTCAGTCATGATTTGTCGTATCTTGCATAGTTTGACCATGAAATTGATTTTTTTGATTTTTCATTATTTCTTGTGCAATAAAAATATGAATTTTCGATTTTTCAAGAAAATTCAAAAAGTCGTTATGATAATCTTGTAGGACGTGCGAAAAGAAACACTTTCCCTATCTCGACTTTTTTCGTATCGTGCGTTGTTTGGCCGAAAATGTTACTTTTCGCTTTTTTGGGGGGATTTTAAAAATGCTGTAACTCGGACAATTTTCTTTTTATCAAAAGAAGTCGTGAGGATAAATTGTTTAGATTTTCGAGTACTATAAGCGCCCGCACATATAATTTTGAAATTTGGAAAAAAGTGGTCTAAAAATTTTTGCAAATGCTCTAACTTTTTGAATTCTCATCCAAAATGGCTGGTTAACGAACTCGATTCCTCTTTTTGCCCCCTGAAATTGTGTGCAAAAGCACAATCTAATCCGATTAGTCTTTCAAAAGTTATCCGATATACAGACGACGACGACGACGACAACGACAACGACAGACAGACAGACACCGACGTAAAAACCATTTTTTCTGACTCAGGGGGCCTCAAAACGTCGACATTTGATGGAATCCACGAAAGTCATTTTTCACACAAAACGAATACTTTCTCATTATGATGAGAATGTAAAAATCGAATCCTTTACAAAATAGTTGAATTTTCAATCCAATAATTACATTTTCAACCAAAAAGATCAATTTTTAACCAAGGAGAGTAATTTTCTACTAAAAAAGACGAATTCTCAAGAAAATAAATACATTTTCAACTAAATAGTTGCATTTTCAACCAGGAAGATTTTTTTACCAAATAAGACAAATTTTCAGCGAATTACATAAATTTTCAACCGCATGATTTAATTTTCAAACTAAAAAGATCAATTTGTAGCCAAAAATGGAACAGTTAAATTTTCGTTTACAAAAATTAATTTTAATACAAAAAAATTAATCTTCTACAAACTATGGAATGTTCAGGATAAACAGACGATTTTTCTATTCAAAAAGAGTTGAATTTTCAACCCGAAAATTGAAGTTTGAACAAAAAAATTTTTTTTTTTCAATTAAATAGTTATATTTTAAGTTGATAAAATTAGTTTTTCACCCAAGAAAGGAATTTTCAACAAAATGAATGAGTTTTTAATCAAGAAGTTGAATTTTCAACAAACTACATAAATTTTAAACAAAAATAGTGGAATTTCTATACTAAAAATATGAATGTTTAACCAAAAATGCAATAGTTAAATTGACACTTAAAAAAATTAATTTAAATTGAAGAATAAATCTTCTACAAAACAGTCGAATTTTCTACCACATAGTTAAATTTACTACTTAATTGTTGAATATCCAAGACAAGGAGACGAATTTTTTATGCAAAACAGTTGAATTCTCCAACCGAAAATATGAATATTCAACAAAAAATTTTATTTTAAACAAAATACTCAAAATTTTAAGTTGAAAAAATTAATGATTACCCTACAAAAAGAAAAGCTTCAAAATGTAGTTCAATTTTCAACCAAAGAATGAATTTTCTATTTAAATTATGAATCTTCAAGAAAAAAAATGAATTTTAAAGAAAGTAGTTCAACTTCTAACGAATGACTTGAACTGTGAAACTAAAAAGTTCAATTTTCATTGAAAAATATAATATTTGATATTTAAGAAAAAATGTTTTAGTTTTAAATAAAACACATTATAATTCAACATAAAAAGACGAATTTGCAGCAAAATAGTTGAATCCTCAACCAAAACAGATTAATTTTCAACCAAGCAATTGCATCTTTACCTAAAAAATTCGATTTTCTACCAAAAAAGATGAATTTACAACAAGACAGATTAATTTTTTTACCAAAAAGGAAGAATTTTCAATCAAATGGTTGAATTTTTAGTCGAAAATGGATTACTTTTTAACACAAGTAGACTAGTTAAATTTTCATTGAAAAACAATAATTTTCAACACAGAAAAGTAATTTTATTTTCAAAACAGTTCAATTTTCCACCAACTTCTTGAATTTGCAAGCCAAAAGGACAAATTTTTTACAAAATGGTCGAATTTTCAATCCAATAATATAAATTTTCAACAACTAAAATTGAATTTTCAAACAAATACTTCAATGTTCTACAAAACTGTTGAAGTTTCAAGTCAAAATGATAATTTTTCTATAAACCAGTTGGATATTCAACCTAAAAATATAAATTTTCAACGAAAATGTTAACTTTCAAACCAACAGTTGATTCTTCAACTAAAATTACCCTAGTAGAAATGTACGAACGGCGCAGTACTGACCCAGTACTGACTGCCGGTCTGGCAGTACTGACTCCCAGTACTGGGCCAGTGCTGGCTTGTAACGCTGTCCAGTACTGATTTTCGGAGCTTGTCCAGTACTGACTCAGTACTGACTATCAGTACTGGCACACTACTGGCATATAAATAGCTCCTTATAGCAATAGAATATTGCGCGATATCCCATTTGATTATAATTATGTTCTGTATTGTCCCAGGGATATCGTAGGAATAATCAGGGAGTTAAATGGGATATAATGTGAAGTCTCAATATCATTACCGTATCCGTACAGCCCGCGTACACAGTCGCGACTAACAAAAATTATACGTCCGAGATATCCACATTCGGATATCTCGCAGCAGCAGACAATTACTTAGTAGACTCACGATTCAGTGTAAAATAGGGGTGAGGAGGGTAGTTTTCAATTTAGAAAAAAATATAATAGTCTCACGAAGATAGTTCTATTGTCGGAATTCTTGCATAATATGCAATTTATCGAAAATTTAAAATCAGTTTTTTTAAAACATTTTTACTACAAGTTTATTTTTATGGGAGTTTTTTCGGCAACTCACGTTTAATTGCAGAGCATATGAATTCAATCGATGAATGACTCATATTTTACATTGACCTAACTAATCCAATACTTTTATAATAGGAAAGATTTTTGTCAAATAAATGAGCCTTTTATGCGAAAAGTATTTGTTTGATTAATGAACAAAACGTGGGCGAGTGATTTGGCGGAGACGTTAAATTGCGTGCGATTTCGTACAAAGCAGTGGAAAAACAGAAAAACGAATATTGATATATTTTATTTATTTTCTAATAAAGAATCTTCTTTTACTTATTATAACCATTATATCAAGTTACTCCTTTCTATATTTTTCTTTTAAATTCATTTTTTCTTTTAGGTGCGCCAACGTATCCTCCCCATCCCGAGTAGTTCTAAGTTAATGATTTTTTGAAATATTCAAATTAATTAAAAACTATATTTTTCTTTTACAACCAGCTGTACACGAATCCCATATTGGCGAGGTTATTCCTGAGAATAGTAATCTGTATCGTAAAGGACGTAAAGAGCCGACTGCAACATACGAAGAAAAGAAGTTTCTGTATACGTATGGTAAAAATTATAATTTAAATAACTAAACCATAATCTAGAACAAATATTGGAAAATTCTTAGTCAAAAGTTTTTAGCTTATCAAGTTACTTTTCAGTGAATTCACCCCTTGGGTATGTTATAAAACAGTTTTTGCTCAATTTAAAGTGCACTTGCAGTCCAGGCATCTCGCATTAAGAAAAGCCTTTTTACCTTTTTGACTAGGAGCCGTGCATGAATTACTTAATTTTTTCCTGCAATTATAAATAAAATTAATTTTCAACAAAAATGGTCATTTTTAACCCAAACAGGCGAGTTTTCTATGAAAAAGGCGAATTTGTAAACAAGAAGAATAATTTTCTACAAAAAAAGGAATCTTCAACGAAAGATAAATTTTTAAGCAAATAGTTGAATTTTCTACTAAAAAAGATATTTAAAAAATACATGAATTTTGAACAAAATGGTTAAATTTTCAATTAAGAAGATCATTTTTTAACAAAAAAACCGAATATTTAACAAATTATATACATTTTTAAACAAAAGCAGTTTAATTTTTTAACTTTGAATGATAAATTTTCACCCAGAAGCAGAATATTTCCAATTTTCATTAAAAAATATCAATTTTCCAATTAAAAAACGAATATGATAAAAAAAAGTTTAATTTCGACCAGACAGTGTATTTTTTATACTAAATTGTTCAACTTTCAAGACAAAAAGACAAATTTTCTACAAATCAGTTCACTTTTCTACCCAAGACTATGAGTTTTCAAACAAGAAAAATCATTTTCTAGCAAAAAGATGAATCTTCAACAAAACACATACATTTTCATTTAAATAGATGAATTTTCTACCAGAAAAGACTACTGTTCAACAAAAAACATAATTTTTAAACGAAATAGTTGAATTTTCGATCAAGAAGATACATTTTCTAATAAAAAAGCGAATTTTCAACAAATTACGTAAATATTCAACGAAATAGCTAAATTTTTTAACTAAGAAAGATCAATTTTCAAGCCAAGAGGAAGGAGTTTCTACAAAACAGTAGAATTTTCTACTCGAAAGTTAATTTTCAACCCAAATACGCCAGCTTTCTACAAAAAGGTGTATTTTGAATCAAATAGTTGAATTTTTGACCACAAATATAAATTTTTAACAAAAAATAATAATTTTTTGCTGCAAAAGACGTATTCCCAACAAAATGAATAAATTTTTATTCAAATAGTTGAATTTTCTACCAAAAAAGACGAATCTTCAACAGAATACATAAAGTTTTAACCCAATATTTGAATTTTCAAAAAAAGATCAATTTTCAACAGCGAAGATTGATTTTATACTAAAAAAGACGAATCGTCAACAAAATACACAAGTTATTCACCAAATAGTTGAATTTTCCACCAAAAACATATGAATGTACAACAAAATTAAAAAATTTTTATCCAAATAATTAAATTTTAAATCGAGAAGATTAATTTGCTTTCAAAAATGACGAAATCCCCCCTCCATAAATTTGTTATTCAATAGTTGAATTTTTAATCGAAAAGATTTGTTTTCTACCAAAAAGACGAATTCTTAACAATATGCATAAATGTTTATTTAAATAGTTGATTTCTTTTACCAAAAACGACAAATCTTCATCAAAATGCATATGTTTGTAACAAAATAGTTGAATTTTCAATCCAGACGATTAATTTGTTACCAAAAAGGACGAATGCTCAAAGAAATACAGACATTTTCAACCAAAAAGTTGAATTTTCAGCCACAATGATGAATTATCGACAGAAAACATTCATTTTCTTCTAAAAGAGACGAATTTCCAACAAAATACATGAATTTTCAATCAAATCGTTGAATTTTCTACCAAAAAAGATGACTCTTCAACGAAAAACATACATTTTTAACCAAATATGTGACAGCTCTAAATACTCCAAATATTTTGGTTTGTTCAAACAATCTGGTTATTAATCGTTTCGATATTCATTCTGAGACTTTCGGCTAATTTGATTTAACAAATAGTTTAAAAGTTAACGTGGCTATCTATAAAAAAAGGATGTATTTTTTCATAACTTTCTAAAAAATTTTTAACTTTTGATATTCCTGCCAGACATTTTGCTCTATGATGCAATTAATAGGGTCAATCTAGGCGAAAATGATTTTGTCAACCTTTTTCAAACAAATTTCTGTGACGCGTAGACGTATTTCTATCAAATTGTAAATTTGCATCGGGACCACTAAGTAAACCGTTTTAGCAACAATAAAAAACGCACTCTACCTATAGTTAAAACGATAAAAAACTAACAGATGCTTGGATTATAAAGGCACATGTCAATATTAAACAACCTTCGCTCAAATTTTATGCATACATAATTTTTTTAGTCTTTAAATTAATTAATGAATATATGTTTCTTACAGCTATATTAGGATTGATGAGACGTATTCATCCAGCACTCAAACCCAAACCAAATGATTTCGTAAGCTTCCATTGGAAGCCTATTGGAATGTTTCGTGCTGATAGCTTTTATAAGTTTTTTGTCAGTGATTAGAAAGATTTGAGAACCTTCAATTTTTTTCTGAATTTTTGCCTCAACGAACCTGGCCTGACCACTGCTATTGTTTTGCAATGTACCTGGGTACTCGACATTTCACAAAAAAAAAACCAGAGGTAAAAATAGTTTCAGGTAAAAATTCTGGGGGTAATCTCACTATACAAACAAATTGAAGATGGGTAGAGGTAAAATGAAATAGTGATCTTTTATTTCACCCTTGCCAATCTTCAGTTTTTTGCATGCCGAGATGACCCCCAGCATTTTACCTTGCAACGCTCTTCAGTTTTCACCTTTTGTTTTTTCTGTGTTAAGGTGTACGCAGATGTTGAATGACTCGCGGGTACCCATGGAGTTTTCTATAAGCTAAGCTTGCCTTTATCGAGGCTAATATGTTTTTCAATCGTCTACTTTTTCTGTATTTTCATTGATTTTTGCAGTAACATCAACTTTTATCATGATTTTTTCGTAATATATTGGTAGCCTGACCAATTATCAATATCTCTGAGAAGTTTTCTTGCCTGAACTAATTAAATTAAATAAGCATGTTCAATAAAGCAGCTTTGGCTCAACAATTCAAATTATGTTTCAAGTCGTTAATAGTCCGACGTTTTTATGTTAACTATTATTATAAATTACGATGTTTATTTTTGGCATAAATGTAGGTTATAAGCCACAATTATCATTATTGCACTGCATTGTGATCTAATATATTTATATATTGAATTACAAAGTCTCAGCATTATAATAATTACGACTTTTAAAGCTGAAATTGGTTTTATTTTATAGCAATTTTATTGTTCTATAGTATGGATTTTAATCTGATAGAAATTACGTTATAATTATTATTATTTCTTCATACGATTATATTTTTGTTATTATTATAATATCATTATACTTGCGTCATGTGGATAGACGCAAGGCGAGAGCAGGCGTCAAGCACAGCATGTAAGGCCAGCAGATCAAGGAAAGATCTGATTGGAGCGTGGGCCTCACAAATCCCCACGAAGTAGAGAAAGACACACAAAGCCATCCCCCTCCATGGGCTCGGGAACCAATGATGCACAACCTGCCTCACCAGACCGAGCTTCAGCGCGCTCCCTAAGTGTGTCTGCATAAAGGCTGCATGTTTCAGCCACAGATCCATTCGGTCTGCGACCTCACACCGAGAACCATGGATACTTACTTCCAGTCGCCAGAGCTTGACACCTGCTGAGCCTTGCTTCTTCTTTCTCACTGAGAATCACCAATCGGTTCCCTACACCAAGGCCATCTTCTTATCCTTAGTTGTGTGTTACATTATTGTATTTAGTTTTAGAAATATTATATCCTGTAGTTGTCGAGAAATTGCATTGTACATAATTTTATCCGTTCAACTTTTAGGTAGCTTTCACTTCCAATTTCGTTTTCAATAATAGTTTAATGCAGCAGTTAGTCACGTTCAAACAATCAATGTTCATTGCAGTAGCAGTTGTTACAAGTTCGAATCCGTAGACGGCCCGTTAGGCTTTGTCGCAGGTCAAGATTCGGCATTGTAACATTTGACAGATTCCTGTATTTTCTTCACTTACTCATCCGCAACAGTGTAAGGTTCGGTCAGTACCGACTTATTTTATCTCGATTTGAAGAGTCAGTCGTGTCCAGTATTTATCCGTTGTCAGTCACAGTACTTGAAATCTACTTCTAATCAATCGCATTCGACAACTCCGTTTGTACCGTTTTTTGAATAAACATTCATTATTTAATGCAAACAAATTTTATTATTGAGTTCAATCCCTTTCATCTTAGGATTAATTGTATTGTGCGAAACGAACCCACAAGAACGAAACATATTTATCTATACAAGATCTATAAATTTATTTCACACCATTTTCTGCTAAAACTTATAATTTTTGTTTTAATCGCGATAACGTTTCGCGATGACTATTTTTTCACCACGCTTTTGTTTCAATCACGATTACGCTTCTAAAGAAATGAAAAATTTTATTTTCCGGCTAATCTATGCAGCATACAAAAAAATTCCACATAACAATACAGAAAAAACGGAAGTGAATTTTTTCTGCGGGTAATTTTCAAGTACATAAAGTTGAATTTATTGCATAAAATCAAAACAAGATTTAATATGGTTGAAATGGAACCATTTTAAATTTAGTGGGTAAATCTTAACATATAAAGTTAATTTTTGTTGCACGTAAAGATTACTCTGAAATCGCTATAAACATTACATTTTGTTTTTTTGTGTGTGAAATTCTGGATTTTAAGAAGACCTACAAAGTCGCCTCTCACTATTTTTTGATAGAACACACTGTTCTTCTCTTAACCATCGAAAGTTCTGTTGAAAAATAGAAAATTAAATTTATTAGCCAACCGATGCCTACAAAAAAAGGGTTCCGTAGCCTATTAAGACGTTAATTAAGTCCTAATGAAGTCCTGAATAGAATTGTTCTTTTTATTTAAAAAAAAAATTTCAAAAAATCTTTAAAAAAATTTTTTTTTTCAAATTCAGTTTAAAAAATTCAATTTAAATTCATGAAGAAATTTGAGAATTTCCCTGAACAAAAAAGACTTTTTTGTGAATTTTGTTCAAAATCGTCAATGGTAGATGAATCGAGTCAAAACTACCGAGCAAAGCATCACAATCACAAAAGTTTGTCCTCCTCTCTCTCGATTGAGAGAGAACGTAACAGTTAACATTTGTTAAATTGTTTTTATAATTTTCGAGGAATTTCAGCGAAATGTTGTCTCTTCATTCACTTTATTTTCTTTATGTTATATTTTTATTTTATAAATTTTTCAAAATTCTTAGATTAATATTCTTATGATATTCAAGATGAACGAATAATTTTGGAAAATTATCAAAATAATGAATCCTATAGAACGCTCGTTATGAAGGTAGATTTACAGGTTTCCCTAAAAGGCACTTTTGTAATTCTTAGATAACTATTATTTAAATTAATAGATGAATGCATAGGAGTACTGAAATAATTAATATTTTTACCTACTATTTTAAGCTGTATCATCATTATACTTTTTTATTGTCAGATGTTAAAATAAGCTTTATTGGAATATCATGAAATCTAGGGAAGAAACTGGTTAAAGTAAAAAAAAAATGTATTACTAGAGTGTATATTAAAAAATATATCTAATGCTTTAGGGAGGTGAAAAAATTTAGAAAATTCTGTGTTTGGGAAAGGAAATACTTTATCCAGTTATGATTCTCTCATTTTTAACATTCGTTATTTTCGGTGAAAGGAGAAATGATCTTAACATTGCAAATTATTTAAAATGTAATTTCAATCCTTAAAAAATGTATTGAATAAATACAGTTAATAAATATCACCATTCTCAGCAGATACAACTAAAGCATCATGGTATAGAAAATATTTATTTTCGTCTCAAGAAGTATCAACATTGTTTGTCTTCTTTCACGTTCACGACGAGTGGAGAAGAACAAACAAATGTTGCGTAGTTGCGGAATGAATATTCATTTATCAGTTTTTAATGTTCGAGTTGAAGAAATCTTTTTAAATTGAAGAAAAATTTATATTGGAATACAAAACATTTCTTTAGAGAAAAAAAATTCTTTGAATAAAAATAAATTTCTTAGAATGAAAGAAACTTTTCTTTCACTTAGAGTCAATGAATATTTTCCTTTGATAAAGAATTTTTCTTTGGATTGGAGAATCTTTTTTCTGAGCGCATTCAGTATTCGTATTCATAAATCTAGATGCTTTATCTGCTTTAACATTTTTTAAACCAGATTTTTATGAAAACCTTGAATGTTTAATCGTAACTCAGTATTTGAATGATAAAATAGTAATATTTTAGCATGGAAAATTGATATATTGATATATTGTGTTATTTGTAAATTACACCACCTTCAAAATGGAAAAATTAGAATTATTTTTGCACATAATCTCTGTTACCTTACTTTATTCATGTTATTAAGAAAGTAAGCTCACGGACTGATTAGTAACCGAAATCACTAAAGAATTCGTCAATACAGACTTGTGATTTTTTCACTATTTCACTAGTAAAATGTTAAAAGTCTACTATTCTATTTTAGTCAAACACGCAATTAATAATTTAATTAGTACAATTTTCACTCATTCAGATTGACAGGTTTCCGTAAAGGCTCTTTTGTAATTCTTAGACAACAATTATTTAGATTAATAGATGAGTGCTCGGGAGTACTAAAATTATTAATATTTTTTCGTCATATTTTAATATGTATCATCATAATAATTTTTCATTGTCAGATATTCAGAAATGCTTAATTAGAATATATTGGAATCTAGAAAACAACTGGGGAAAGTCGAAAAAAATGTATTATTACACTGTATCCCAAGTGCGAAGTTAGATACGGCCCAGCACTGGCCCAGTATCGGC
>CAKNYM010050454.1:60271-70769 GCA_932195095.1 Andricus curvator
TAAAAGTCACACTGGGCCCAGTGATGCGCCTTTGCTGGGCCAGACTCCGGCTTTTCCTATTAAAACATGTTTTGCCAGAGTAAAGACGAAGTTTGGAACAGTAATGCGCCGCGTCTGGGCCAATCTCTGACTTTTCCTCATAAAACATGCTTTGCCGTGATAAAAGTGACACTTGGTCCAGTAATGTGCCATCGCAAGGCCAAGCATCGGCGATAGATCGACAAATTTAAATAGCCAATATAGGCAACCAGTACTGGCACAACACTGGGCCGATAAAAACTCCGATATTGGCCCAATAACATTAGCCGATCTTTGGCTGCCGAAATTGGGCCAAGCCTGGGCCGTGTGTTCAGTACCGGCAATTCGCACTTGGGATATTACCAAATTTTGCTAAAACTATACAAGTGTGCTGCCTTTATTTCCAACGCTTCAAGGAGGTGAAAAATAACAGAAATTCTCTATTTAGGGTCGGAAAAACTTTATCCAGTTATGATTCTCTTATTTTTAACATTCGCTATTTTCGGCGCAAGGAGAAATAATTTTATCATTGCATATTATTTAAGAAGTAATTTCAATCCTTAACAAATTTACGGAATAAATACAGTCAATCAATATCCAAATTCTCAGCAGATACAATTTAAGCGTGATGGTTAGAAAATATTCATTTTCGGCTTAAGAAATTATAAAATTATTTGTCTTTTTTGACGTTCAAGAAGAGCGGAGGAAAACAAGCAAAGATTGCCCAGTTACAAAACAAATATTCATTTATCACTATACTTGACGTTTGGAGAAGTCCTTCTGCCTTTGATTCTATGTTAGATAATTTCAAGTTATTGCTAAATTTTTTTAACTGATTGTGTTTTATAATGTGGAGTCTGGTATTATAATTACTTTAAACAAATTCTATTATTTCGCATTTTTGAACAAAGAAAATTCGAGATAATTGCAAAAAACATGACGAAAAACTTGAGAAAATATGCTTGTTGGAACTCCCATGAAGTCATTTCTTATCATAAATAACTTTACATATACGATAAGAGAAGCTTTCCTGAAAATAACAAAATGCGATGCGTGTAAAATTTTCCTCCGGCTTTCTGAGGTTTAAAAATTATTATATTTTCGAAAATAGCCATCCCCCATTTTTCAAAAATTCGATTCTCTTTACATGATTCTTTAGTTCCAAAAGAGTTTTTGGGTTCTACAAAAATACAATTGAAAAAATCAAAAACATAAAAGTTACAAAATTGGTATGGTATGAAAATTTTCAAAAATCGTTCGTCAAGAGTTTCGAGTATTCTGATCGGAGCCCCCCCCCCCCCCACTGCCCGAAAGAGATCTACTAAAAATCTTATAACACTTTTAGATCAACACTATATACAAAAAAAAGACAATACTTTCAAGATTTCTACAAATAACCAAATTTGAAAATTTAAAGAGTAATGTTCTGTTTTCGTTTACATTTTACTTCCTTATACTTCGTTATACTTGAAAACCCAGTAAATTAGAATACATTACAAGAATGGGAACATCGTAATATTTTGTAAGAATTTGTAATTAAATTGCACTACAGAACTAGATAATCAAGATCTTGACGCAATAATTTGAAAAAAAATTTGTTTATAAAATTTTAACCTAGCAATAATGTCTGTCAGAAACATAAAATTTCCTTCGAACCTAGCTCCCACACTCCCCTCACCATCGTTTCGTAACATTTTTTGTATTATGTTTAAAAACATAATAAACATTTTCTAAATTGAAAAAAGGTTTTTTAAGATCAAGTATTGTCTAGAAATAAATAAAATAATATTTTGATGCAACTCTGAATGCTTTTTAAATATTTTTTTAGTCAAACAAATATTGAAATTGATTCACACGAGTACTCAATGAAATTCACCAATTTAAAACTTTTTTTCAATATCGTAAAGAATACAAAATAATATTAATAATACCATCTGGAAATTTCCAATATCTTTTCTTTGTTAAAAGTTTTTGAACACTTAAATTCGAGCTGAAATTAAATCCTCAGAATTCAGAATATGAAAGCAAGTATTATCAGTTTGTTTTTGAATGTATATAAACATAATTTTTATAAGATTCTTGAGAAAATTGAAAAAGATTTTTGAATATTTCAGATGGGTCAAAAAAGAATCTATAAGATTTTAAAGACAATTTTTTCACTTTATAGGATTTTATAAAATATTAGGATGAATTCGAGACTTTCTAAAAGATGTTTAGGACTTTTAGAAGTTTGGAAGAAATCAAAAAATATTTCTCGGAAATGTTTCCAAGCCTTTAAATATTTTTAATTTATTTTAAACGTCTTAAATACCTAAAAATATTTTTAGCGCAATTGAATTTTTATTAAAAGCTTTCAAAATTTTTTTAAGGCTTCTAAAGTTCTCTTTTGAAATCTTTAAAAATCTTCATTTTTTCAAATCTTCTGAAGTTTAAAATTCTTTCTGAATCTCTTCAAATCTTCTAAATATTCTTTGAAGTTACTCGATTTATTTTTTATTTTTTAGTCTTACCAAATTGAAACATTTTGCTTTAAAACCTTCTACACTCTTTTTCGAAATTCTAGGAAATGATTTTTTTAAATTCTTCTTTAATTCAGATTCTTCTTTGACAATTTTTGAAATATTTTGAAATGTTTTGAAATGTTTTTAAATATTCTCTTAAAATTAATTTATCAACTTAAAAAATCATTTTAATTTTTCTGAGGAACTGAATTTTTTTTTAAATACGTAATATGGAAAAATTGCAAAATTTTGCTTTAAAATATTTTACACACTTTTTCAGAATTTCAGGAAATTATTAAAAATGTTTTTTCATCTTTTTTAATTTTCTCTTAGAATACGTCCAAAAATAATCATTTGAAATTTTTCCATGAATCTTAACAACATTTTTTTCAATCTCTTGACACCTTGCAAAATTCAGTTTACCTACAAATTCTTCAAATCCTGAAAAATTGAAAAAATTGTCTCAAACTTTTCCATATTCTTTTCTCACACATTTCGAAAACTTCAAAATTTACAATTATTGTTTTAAAGTAAAACCTAAACCATTTAAAATTTCCACAGAAATCTTGAAAAAAATTTAATCTTCTCAAATCTTTCATGATTATTACGAAGCTTCTAATTTTTCTCTGAATTTTTTAAAATAATAAACAAACTAAAAAGTCCCTAAAAGTTTTATTTATGCAGTGTCGCAACCAATCATGTTTTCGACAACAATGAGTTTGATATTTTCGAGATATTTAGTAATACTGCTTTTTTTCAGCTAGGAAATGCGATTAAAAATGTTACGTGATCTGGTCAAAAATACCCCCCCCCCTTTTTTTTTGAATGTTACGTAATATATGAACGTTCCCAAGCCCGCAGGAATGGTACATAGAATTCTTCGCTGAAAATACCTCTACCAGTCTTCGAACTTTAACATCAATTTAACATGAAAACTGTAAAATTTTCCCAAACCCTCAAAAATTATTCCAAACAACTAAATCGAAATTTTGAAAAAACAAAATGACGTGCATTTCTTTTTCAGATTTGGAACCAAAAAAAAAAAAATTAAATGCATTTTTGGACCCCGCTACGCCGTAGGCTTTTTTGACCTTCCGATTGTTTTCGATATGAAAAAAGTACACGTGAACTTCATGATTATTTTTAGAGTGTAATAAGAGTAAGGCGTAATAGATTGAGTGCGTAAATAATTTTTGTTTTTCACTTTCTTGAAGCAATGACTTGTAAGTACGTTAAGCTGGTCGCGGTGACGTATATTATTTGCAGGTTTCACAATATTATCTTCTTATTATTTCAATGAAGCTGAAAATATTACAAAATAGCGTTTTTTTATTAAACTCATATTGAGCATTCTTATATCTCTGAAGAAATTTGTTGTTGTTGAAAATTTTGTACAAAAATTTAATTTACAAACAAGAAATATGACTTCAGCAAAAAATTATTTTTCCACGAAACTGATGCATTTTTACCCAAGAAAAATTAAATTTTAAACCCAGAAAATAATTTTTTTTTACCAAAAAAGGAGAATTTTCAACTAAAAAATATCAATCTTAAAAAAATGGAAAAGTTACATTTTAAGTTGAAAAATTAATTTTAAACAAAAAAAAAACTTTTATACTAAACAGTTAAATTTTTAACCATTTTTAACCATTTTTAACCTTCAATTAAAAAAATAAATTTTTAACAATGCAGTTTAACTTTTACCCAAGTAGTTGAATTTTCAATTTAAAAAGAATAATTTTCAACAAAATAGTTAAACTTTGAACCAAAGAGATGAATTTTCAACTAAAAATATAACTGTTCAAAAAAAAAAAAAAAAAAAAAGATTTCTCAACAAAGTGATTCAACTAAATCTTTCATATAAAATGAAATTATAAATCCAAAAGATAAATTAAAATAAAAGTAGAATTGTCTGTTAAAAAAGATTTTAGTTGACTTTTCACGATCAAAATATGAATTTTTAACCAAGAAATAAGTTTCTACGAAAAAAATTGAATTTTCAATCCAAAAAGACGAATTTTTGCCCTAAAAGAATGACTTTTTAACAAAATTGTTGAATTCTCTACCCAATCGTTGCGTTTTTATCCAAAAAGATGAAATTTCTCTTAAAACAGATGAATTTTCATTTAAAAAGAAAACAAAAACAAAAATTTCAAAATATGCATTTTTTAACAAAAAATAAGTTTCTACGAAAAAAATTGAATTTTTCAGCCAAAAAGACGAATTTTTTCAACCAAAAGTGATGAATTTTCAACGAAATAGTTGAATTCTCTATTAAAAAGATGAATTTTTATCCAAGAAAGATGAAATTTGTACTAAAACAGATGAATTTTTAATAAAAAAAGGACAATTTTTTTTAAAAGTTGAACTTTCACCCAGAAAAGCTTTCAGTTCATTTTACAACACGAAAATATGAATTTTAAACAAAAAATAAATTATCTACGAAATAGTTGAATTCACAACAAAAGAGTAGAATTTTCAACCAAAAGTATGACTTTTTCTCAAAATAGTTTTTTTTTTTCAACCAAACAGTTGCATTTTTACCCAAGAAAGATGAAATTTCTCTTAAAACAGATGAATTTTTGAATAAAAAAAAAAAAATTTGCAAAAAAATAGTTGAATTTTCATCCGGAAAAGATTTCAGTTCTCTTTTTAACACCAAAATATTAAATTTAACCAAAAAGTAAATTTTCTACAAAATAGTTAAATTTTCAACAAGACAACAGAATTTCCAACCAAAAAGTATGACTTTTCAACAAAGTTGTTGAATTTTAAACCAAACAGTTGCATTTTTATCCAAGAAAGATGTAATTTCTGTTAAAGCAGTTGAATTTTGAAATCAGAAAGACAAATTTTTAAAAAAGAATTGAACTTTTAACCGTATAGAATTGTAAACTATAAGTTAATTTTCTGCTAAATAGTCCAATTTTTAACCAAAAAGTATGACTTTTTAACAAGATTGTTAAATTTTCAACCAAACAGTTGCATTTTTGTACAAGAAAAATGAAAATTCTACTACAACAGGTGAATTTTTAAATAAAAAAACAGATTTTCAAGAAAAAAGTTGAATTTTCATCCAAAAGGATTTCAATAGACTTTTCTACAGAAAAATAAACAAAAAGTAAATTTTCTAGGAAATAGTTGAATTTTCAACAAAACAGTTGCACTTTTTTCCAAGAAAGATGCAATATTTCTACTAAAAAAAAGATGAACTTTTAAGTTAGAAAGACTCATCAGCAACAAAATATGAATTTAAACAAAAAGTTAATCTTATACGGAAAGAATTGAATTTTCAACCCAAAAAGACGAATTCTTAACAAAACAGTTCAATTTGGAAAAAAATGATGTCTTTATTGTTAAATTTTCAACCAAATAATAAAATTGATAACTAAAAGATAATCTTCAGGAGAAAGTTTTTGCGAATTTGCAAAAATTACGTACATGAGTGTAGGACCCCTCGGGCCGGGCGTAACAAATCGTAACAAAATGTCTCGACCCCCACCCCCCTTGAGCTGTTACGTAATATAAGTACGGTCCCTAAGGTAGAAATTATAATAGTCAAATAGACCCTAAAAAAAAAAGAAAAATGATTTTTCAACAAAATATTTGAATTTTCAAGCAGAGATGACAGGTCAACTTCAGGGTTGCCGAACAGGGACAGGAGGAGCCTGTTGAGACGCAGGAGGATCGGGAGCAGACCTAAATGACTACTCCGGGTCTAACCATTACCCAGATTAACTTGCATCACAGCAAAGGCGCCTCTGCAGTTTTGCAGAGGGGCATGGCTGCGAGGCATACAGGTATCTCGCTAATCAAAGAACCATGGTTAGTTCGAGATACCATTAGGGGATTAGGGGGGGCTGGTCTTTTTTGTTACAGGGACCCCCAGGCGGCCAAACCAAGGGCATGTATACTGACGAAGGGAGTTAGCGCTGTCCCGCTGCTTGAACTATGTTCGAGAGACCTGATGGTGATAGCCTTGGATCACAAAGGGATAGGGAGGTTTGTTCTAGGATCAGCTTATTTTCCTTATGACAGCGATACTAATCCACCAGTGGAGGTATGTACACTGGTGGAATATTGCAAGGTAAGAAGCATTCCTCTTCTGTTGGGGTGCGATGCTAATTGCCACCATACTTTGTGGGGTAGCACGGACGTCAACTCAAGAGGTAATGACCTACTGGAAGACGAACCCTCTCTCTTAGATCAATCACAAATAGAGTTCGTGTTGGAATCCGTTGTACCCGCTGGCCCCAAATGGGTCAGAAATCCAAGAAGAACGGACTGAGATCAGTTTTCCACGGAACTAAGATGTGCACTTTCAGAGGTTCCCAGGTCAATTCGAGACGTGGACGCCCTGGAGATGGCAGCCAAAACTTTCACGGAAGCCATCAAAGCTACTTATAAAAGTAATTGTCGACCTACAAGAGTCCGAAAGGCTGGGGAGACACACTGGTGGAATGGGAAACTCGAAGAGCTTCGCAGGGTAACCAGAGAGAGGTTCAGACGAGCCAGTACTGGCAAAACGAAGGAAATATGGACGTCATTCACAACGATAAGGGACGAATACAGAGGTGCAATACGTAAGGCAAAGCAGGAGAGCTGGACCAACTTTTGCACAGACATCGAGAAGGGAGCTGAGGCGGCTAGACTGGACAGGCTGCTTTCTCCAAATCCAGACGCTATTCTCGGCACTCTGAAATTGCCCGGAGGGGGATACTCAGAGTCGGACGGGGATACCTTGGCCCATCTGATAAGGGCACATTTTGCAGGCTTTTCAAGGTTTGGAGAAGGGGGGAAGACAACTGAGAGGCAAGCAAAGTCACCTCTTGCCCAACTGGGCCCAAAACGACGGCTGGCCAACGAGATCGTCACCCCTGCCAAGGTCAGGTGGGCCCTGAAATCCTTCAGTCCTTACAAGTCTCCTGGCCCGGATGGCATATATCCAGCCCTCTTACAGAGGGCTGGAGAGATTATCATAGGGCCGCTAGTAAGACTTGCTAGGCCTAGTTTGACGTTGGGATATGTCCCGACGGTTTGGAGGGATACGAGAGTAGTCTTCATTCCGAAGGCAGGTTGGATCGGTTATACTTCACCCAAGGATTTCCGGCCCATCAGCCTAACTTCTTTCTTATTAAAAACAGTGGAAAGACTTGTGGATAGATATATCCGCGATAAGGTATTGTCAAGCAGACCGCTCCATAAGGAGCAACACGCCTATAGGGCTGGTCACTCGATGGAGACGGCCCTAATCGGAGCAGTGAACCTAATTGAAGGTCAGCTGAAGGAGAAAGGCCTTGTGATTGGAACCTTTATGGACATCGAAGGAGCCTTTAATAACACCTCTGGAGAGGTGTTCAGGGCGGCCATGATTGCACATGGTGTGCCTACGGCAGTCGTGGAATAGACGTGCCACATGTTGGCCAACAGGAATCTAACCACGACTAAGGGTGATGTCACTCTAAGTGGAACCATTGACTCGGGATGTCCGCAGGGGGGAGTTTTATCGCCCTTGCTGTGGAGTAATGCAGCAAGCACTGATGATAGTAGACTCATGGTGCAAAGAAACTGGATTATCGGTTAAACCGAGTAAGACAGATGCGGTTGTTTTCACCAGAAGGTACCAGTGGGGAACTACCAGTACATTGAAACTTGGAGGACAACAGCTGGAAATCAAAGAACGAGCCAAATATCTAGGATTAATTCTGGATAAGAAGCTGTCATGGAATGAGCACCTGGAAAGCAAGTGCAAGAAGCTAATAGCGACCTCATGGCTCTGCAGGAGAGCCATAGGAAAAAGCTGGGGCCTGAAACCGGAGACACTTATATGGATTTACACAGCGATCTTGCGACCCAGGTTAACCTATGCGGCGGTAGTCTGGTGGAGCAGAGTCAAGCTGTCCACTGTGAAGTCTCGACTGGAAAGGATCAGGGGACTAATTTTGAGAGGCGTCACTAGAGCTTCGAAGTCGACACTCACGATGGCACTGGGGGCACTAATAGGCTTAGAGCCCCTCCATCTTACCATCAAGGCCGTGGCTGCGAAGGCGGCCTGGAGGCTAAATTTGGTGAATGACAGTAGGATATCGATAGCAGTGAAGATCCCAGTCGACATCGCGAGAAGGCCGACCCTGAACATGCCCAGGGACAAAATGGTCACTCGCCACCTCTCCGACAAGAAGTATCGAGTTAGCCTATCCACGAAGGAGGAATGGGTTAACGGCGACGCATACCTGCCCTGTGATGGAGAAAACTGGTTTACAGATGGCTCCAGGAACGAGGATAAGGCAGAAGCCAGCGTATATCGTAGAAGGAATGGAATGGGCTTCACAATTGAGATGGGGTCCTACGCCACAGTTCTACAGTCCTAGATTATGGCCATACTCCAGTGTGCCTATAAGGCAAGGGAGTACGGCAATAAAAGGAACATCCGTATCTGCTGAGGCAGCAGGGCTGCTATACTGGCCTTGAATGGAACAACGACTACGTCCCTATTATTTTTGGGAATGCTTTGAAGCACTAAATACGTTAGCGACCGAAAACCGAGTCACTCTGCTATGTATCCCTGGACACAGTGGTATCAAGGGCAATGAGATATCGGATAGGCTAGCCAAGCTAGCAGCAGGAAGAAATTTTACTGGACCCGAGCCAGTGTTAGGTATTTCCAGCAGGTCAGTCACTGAAGTAATTAACAGTTGTCTGACTGAGGAACATCAGAATGAGTGGGACCTGGTTTCTGGTTGCAGACAGGCCAAAACATTCTTGGGCTCAAAGCTTAACTCCAACCGCGCTGGGGAAATACTCAAGCTTGGGAGGAATGAAATTAAAGTCCTAACAGAACTATTCATAGGACATGGGAAGTTAGGATATCACAGGATAATGAGACATCTACTCACATCCTTTGTTATTGCCCTGCGATTGCGGGGAAACGTCTAACACTCGCAGGTAATTATTTTATCAGTGAGTTGGAGATATCGGCCAATAGCGCGGCTGCGGTCCTCTCCCTATGAAGAGGGCTATGGGGTCATGCTTAGGCTTACAAGGGGACGCAACGGGATTACCCAAGCGTTAGGGGCTGCTAAGATCTCAACCCAGAACTAATAATAATAATAATCAGCCTCGATTGTGAAATCAATATTTGCCAAGTTTCCACCAAGCTATGAATTTGTGAAATTAAAGTTGGCTAACTAACAAGAACCAAAATGATATGTAAGAAAATATATTCAAAAAGCCTTTTTTATAAAGTAACCAATAAACTTAAGAAATAAATTATAAAAAGCCATTACAGACATTTTCAAACTTGGCGGGATTGAATGCATAAGCATCATCTTTCTCTAAAAAATAGCTGACTGAGTCACGTAAATCTCGAAAGCATTTTTGTTGCGTTTCCTCAATATCGATTGCGTTAAATTGAATTAAATTAAATTAAAGAATGTTAAATTTGTGTGCATAATAGAACTGACGAAAACTTAAGATTTATTAACGGTAAATTTTATTATTACATTTTCAGTTAAAATCATTAATTTTCAACAAAGAAAAAGGGAATTTTCAACAAAATAGTTAAATTTTTATTCAAACTCATGAATCTTGGATAAAAAAATAAATTCTCAACAAAAAGAGTGATTGCTCATATTTTCACCCAAAAATATTTTAATTTTCAATCAACAACTGTTAAATAAAACCAAAAAAATCAACTCCCTAGAAAAAATAGAAAACATAAATTTTCAACAAAACTTGTTGAATTTTCAACTAAAAAAGATCAATTTTCAACAAAAAATAGAATTCTTCAATTTTAAGTTAGAGAAATAAGTTTTTAATCAAATAAAACTAATTTTCAACGGAATAGTTAAATTTTCACCTGAGCAGATGAATTTTCAACCAAAAAGATTGAATGTCTATTAGAAAAAAAATTCGAGAAATTTTAATTTCGGGGGGATGCGTGAAGTTAGCCTCCCGAATATCAACAAAATGCAGAAATT
>CAKNYM010050454.1:90769-108928 GCA_932195095.1 Andricus curvator
AAAAAATTAATTTTAATATAAAAAATTAATCTTCTACAAACTATGGAATTTTCAGGATAAGCAGACGATTTTTCTATTCAAAAAGACTTGAATTTTCTACCCGAAAATTAAAGTTTTAACAAAAAAAGTTCTTTTTCAATCGAATAGTTATATTTTAAGTTGAGAAAATTAGTTTTTCACCCAAAAAAGGAATTTTCAACAAAATAAATGAGTTTTTATTCAAGAAGTTGAATTTTCAACAAACTACATAAATTTTAAACCAAATAGTGGAATTTCTATACTAAAAATATCAATGTTTAACCAAAAATGCAATAGTTAAATTTACACTTTAAAAAATTAATTTAAATTGAAGAATAAATCTTCTACAAAACAGTCGAATTTTCTACCACATAGTTAAATTTACTACTTAATTGAGGGTTCGGATCAAAGAATGGGTCGCGTGCTCGAAAACTTGGAAAAGCATTGTCCACGCGTCTCGTGATATCCAAATTTTGAAGTTCAAAAAATTAAATTTTTAAAAATATGGACATATAGAAAAGGGCAAGACGGAACTTTTTTATATCTGCAGTTTTTTTTTGTCCCATGAATATTTTTAATAGTAAAAATGAAAAAGTGAAAACAAAATTTCCCCAAATTCAATTATTTTTTAAAACATAAATCGTCAAAACTCAGCTAAATATTATTGAAACTGTTTAAAATTTGGTATACGCACGCAATGTACCCTAGCAATACCTAAAAAATTAAAAAAGCAATCAAAACTGCCTATTGTTTAATAATAAGTCATTGCAAATTGAGACCGGTCGATGAGCACGTTTTTTTAGTTTCGGCAAAGAAAAGTATCGAGGAAACTTCAGAGTTGAAAGAACTTTCAGTGAGACATTTGTTCCTCACTATTAAAGTAAGATTTCTGAAAATTTTTAGATCGATTCATTAAAAATTGACGGAAATATCCATTATGTAATCAAGCACACGACGGCGTCTACGATGGCAAGCGCTTCTCAACGTTCGCTTGTGCTCCGCCGGTACTCGCCTATAAAGGACGCGACTTTTCAATAATAATTAAATATTTTAAAAACTGCCTCTTGCCCCCAAAAGATAGAAATTCGACTGCTTTATATGTTTTTGACTTTCTATTGTTTTCAGTGAATTAACATTTAATTAAAAAGCAGAACATTTCTTCTTTCGCAATTTTTTCCAATCTTTACTTTGTTTTCTTCTTTACAGTAATAAAGAATTTAGTTTGTTATAAAGATGGATGAAGACGAATAAAGATTTTAGTTGTTGAAATTATTATACAGAGAAATATAGGAGTTCAAATTGTTTAAAAATTCGTCATCAAATTGCCCCGCTTTAATTAGGTTGTTCCCAGAATTTAAATCCAACAGTGAATGCTCGTTTTCATTATTTTTCATTTTCGATGGTATATTTGATAAATTCAAAAACAATTTTTAATAGTAACATTCAACTAAAGAGAGTGGAAAAAATTGCGAAGGAAGAAATTTTCTACTTTTTAATTAAATGCTAATTCACTGAAAACAAAAGAAAGTCAAAAGCATATAAAGCAGTCAAATTTCTATCAATTGGGGACAAGAGGCAGGTTTTAAAATATTTAATTATTATTGAAAAGTCGCGACCCTTATAGGCTAGTACCGGCGAGGGTATAAGCGAACGTTGAGAAGCGCTTGCCATCGTAAACGGCCTCGTGTGCTTTATTACATAATGGATATTTCCGTCAATTTTCAATGAATCGATCTAAAAATTTCCAGAAATCTTACTTCAATAGTGAGCAACAAATGTCTCACTGGAAGTTCTTTCAACTCTGAAGTTTCCTCGATACTTTTCTTTGCCGAAACTAAAAAAGCGTGATTATTGACCGGTCTCAATTTGCAATTAATTATTATTAAACAATAGGCAGTTTTGATTGCTTTTTTCATTTTGTAGGTATTGCTAGGGTACATTGCGTGCGTATACCAAATTTTAAACAGTTTCAATAATATTTAGCTGAGTTTTGACGATTTATGTTTTACAAAATAATTGAATTCGGGGAAATTTTGTTTTCACTTTTTCATTTTTACTATTAAAAATATTCATCGGACGAAAAAACTGCAGATATAAAAAAGTTCCGTCTTACCCTTTTCTATATGTCCATATTTTTAAAAATTTAATTTTTTGAACTTTAAAATTTGGATATCACGAGATGCGTGGACAATACTTTTCCGCGTTTTCGAGCGCGCGACCCATTCTTTGATCCGAACCCTCAATTGTTGAATATCCAAGACAAGGAGACGAATTTTTTATGCAAAACAGTTGAATTCTCCAACCGAAAATATGAATATTCAAAAAAAAATTCATTTTAAACAAAATACTAAAAATTTTAAGTTGAAAAAATTAATGATTACCCTACAAAAAGGAAAGCTTCAAAATGTAGTTCAATTTTCAACCAAAGAAATGAATTTTCTATTTAAATTATGAATCTTCAATAAAAAAAATGAATTTTAAAGAAAGTAGTTCAACTTCTAACGAATGACTTGAACTGTGAAACTAAAAAGTTCAATTTTCATTGAAAAATATAATATTTGATATTTAAGAAAAAATGTTTTAGTTTTAAATAAAACACATTATAATTCAACCAAAACAGATTAATTTTCAACCAAGCAATTGCATCTACATAAGTAGACTAGTTAAATTTTCATTGAAAAACAATAATTTTCAACACAGAAAAGCAATTTTATTTTCAAAAGCGTTCAATTTTCCACCAACTTCTTGAATTTGCAAGCCAAAAGGACAAATTTTCCACAGAATGGTCGAATTTTCAATCCAATAATATAAATTTTCACTAACTGAAATTGAATTTTCAAACAAATACTTAAATGTCCCACAAAACTGTTGAAGTTTCAAGTAAAAATGATAATTTTTCTATAAACCAGTTGGATATTCAACCTAGAAATATAAATTTTCAACGAAAATGTTAACTTTCAAACCAACAGTTGATTTTTCAACTAAAATTATGAACCTTCAACCAAAAGAATGAATTTATAATAAAGTAGTTTAACTTTCAACCAAGGCTTTTAATTTTCAACATAAATTGTACCCCATGTAAGCCGACATAGAAAAATCGTTGCCCCTCTCTCCCCTTCATATACATTCTTTGAAGAAAATTCACAATCGCCCCCTCCGACCATTTTTTTTGGATTCGCCCTTGGTCGTCAAATGATTACTGACTTTCTATGGATTTTCCAATACGGGAAATTCGGAAAAACTTTCCTCTCTGATTTTTCCCTATTTTGCATTGAATTGGCTTTAGCCTTATTAAAGGATCATCCATTTTGGTCAATTCTTTCCCAAAATTCCAAATTCGAATGATGATTCTTAGCATTTCTAGTGTAGGGGGGAGTGTGACCTTCATGTGCTCCCTCCCACAAAAAAAATAATTTGGCATTCAGAAAAGAAATTCAAAATTTGATTTCTTGGACAATTACTTCGTAGACTCACGATTCAGTGTAAAATAGGGGCGAGGAGGGTAGGTTTCAATTCACAAAAAAATATAATAGTCTCACGAAAATAGTTCTATTGTCTGAATTCTTGCATAATATGCAATTTATGAAAAATGTAAAATCAGCCGAGTTTTTTTTTTTCGGCAACTCAAGTTTGAATGCAGAGCATATGAATTCAATAGATGAATGACTCATGTTTTACATTGACCTAACTAATCCAATACTTTTATAATAGAAAAGATATTTGTCAAATAAATGAGCCTTTTATGCGAAAAGTATTTGTTTAATTAATGAACAAAACGTTGGCGAGTGATTTGGCGGAGACGTTAAATTGCGTGCGATTTTGTACAAAGCAGTGGAAAAACAGAAACACGTATATTGACCTATTTTATTTATTTTCTAATAAAAATTCTTCTTTCACTTATTATAACCATTATATCAAGTAACTCCTTTCTATATTTTTCTTTTAAATTTATTTTTTCTTTTAGGTGCGCCAACGTATCCTCCCCACTCCGAGTAGTTCTAAGTTGATGATTTTTGGAAATATTTAAATTAATTAATAACTATATTTTTCTTTTACAACCAGAGGTAGAACCATCCCGTCTTCACGAGGCTATTCCTGAGCATAGTGTTCTGTACCGTAAAGGAACTAAATCATGCATTGGAATATTCCATGGGGATAAGTTTTACTATAGACGTGGTAAGAATGATAATTTAAATAACTACTAAGTATAATATAAAACAGTTTTTGTTCGATTTAAAGTGTACTTGCAGTCCAGGCATCTCGCAATAAGAAAAGCCTTTTTATCTTTTTAACTAGAAGCCGTACATAAATTACGTACATTTTTTCCTGAAATTATAAACAAAATTAAATTTTAACAAAAATGTTAATTTCCAAACCCAAACAGACCAAAAAAGAGGAATCTTCGACAAAAGGCAAATTTTTCAGCAAATAGTTAAATTTTTAATCTAGAGGATTAATTTATTTAAAAAAATACGAAACAATAAACAGAAATTTGTTATCAAATAGTTTTTCATTAGAAAAGATCAATTTTCAATTTAAAAAACGAATATCATACACAAAAGTTTAATTTCTACCAAATAGTGAAATATGAATTTTCAAACAAGAAGAATAATTTTTTAGCAAAAAGACGAATCTTTAACGAAAGACATGAATTTTTATTAAAAAAAATTAATTTCCTACCAAAAAAGACAACAAATTACGTAAATTTTCAACGAAATAGTTTAATTTCTTAACTAAGAAAAATAAATTTTTATCCTGAAGTAGAATATTCAAATTTTTATTTAAACAAAGTTTCAATTTATACAACAACTGTACACACAAAAGTTTAATTTTTTATCAAATAGTGCAATTTTTTACGAATTCGTTAAAATTTTTGAGCCGAAGAAAAGGACTTTCTACAAAACAGTTGTATTTTCTAATCAAAAGTTAATTTTTAACACAAATACAAAAAGGTGAATTTTGAACCAATTAGTTGAATTCTTAACCAGAAATATAAATTTTTAATGAAGAATAATAATTTTTTACTACAAAAGACGTATTCCGAATAAAATACATAACTTTTTATTTGAATAGTTAACTTTTGTACCAAAAAAGACGAATCTTCAAAAGAATACATACATTTTTAGCCAAATAGTTGAATTTTCAAACAGAAAAATAACAAAATACACAAGTTATTCACCAAATAGTTGCATTTTACACCGAAAAAATATGAATTTACAACAAAATACATAAATTTTTATCCATATAGTTGAATTTTCATTCAAGAAGATTAATTTGCTACCAAAAAGGACGAATTCCCAACAAAACACTAGATAAATTTGTTATCGAATAGTTTAAATTTTAACCAAGAATATTATTTTTCGACCAAAACAATGAATACTCAACAAAATACATGAATGTTTATTTGAATAGTTGAATGTTCTACCAAAAACGACAAATCTTCAACAAAATGCATATATTTTTAACCAATTATGTGAAAGATCTAAATACTTCAAATTTTGTTTTTTTGTTTAAATAATCTGGTTATTAATCGTTTTGATATTCATTCTGGGACTTTGGCTAATTTGATTTAACAAATCGTTCAAAAGTTAGTTACGCTACCTATCGAAAATAAAAGGTTGTATTTTTCCATCATTTTCTCATAATTTTTTCACTTTTAATTTTTCTGCCAGACATTTTGCTCTACAATGCAATTAAATGGGTCAATCTAGGCGAACATGACTTCCTCACCTTTTTTCAAAAAAATTTCTGTGATGAGTAGACGCATTACTATCAATTTGAAAATTTTCATCAGGACCACTGAATAAACTATTTTAGCCACAAAAGACGCACCCTACCTAGTTGAAATGATAGAAAACCTAGCAGATGCTTGGATTGAAAAGGCACATGTTTATGTTAAACAACCTTTGCTCAAATTTTATCTACACATATTTTTTTAATCTTTAAATTAATTAATGAATATATTTTTCTTACAGCAAAAGGATGTCGAAGATGTCGTACTCAAATACTCACACCCAAAGATGGTGATTTCATAACGTCAGATGGCAAGCCTATTGGAATGTTTAATTATGCTGGCTTTACGAAGTTTATTTTCAAAGATTAGAAAGATTTGAACACCCTCCATTTTTTTGTCTCAATTTTTGACTAAACAAACCTTGCTTGTCCACTGCTATTGTTTTGCAATGAACCTGGGTACTCGACGGTTCACAGAAAAAATCCGAAGGGAAAAAGAGTTTCAGGTAAAAATTCTGGCGGTAATCTCCTCATGCAAAAAAATTGAAGATCGATACAGGTAAAATCAAACAGCGATCTTTTATTTTACTCTATCCAATCTTCAGTTTTTTGCATGTCGAGATCACTCCTAGCAATTTACCCCGCAACGCTCTTCAGTTTTTACCTTTTGCTTTTTCTGTGTCAAGCCGTACGCAGATGTTGAATAACTCACGGGTACCCATGGAGTTTTCCATAAGCTAAGCTTGCCTTCATCGATGCTAATATGTTTTCCAGTCGTCTGATTTTTCTATATTTTCATTGCTTTTTTCAGTTACTTCAAATTTTATTATGATTTCCTCATAATATATTGATAACATGAACAATTATCAATATCTCTGAGAAGTTTCCTTCCCTGAATTAATTAAATTAAATAAGCATGTTCAATAAGGCAGGTTTGGCTCAACAATTTAAATTATATTTTAAGTCGTTAATAGTCGGAGGTTTTTAGGTTAATTAATAATATAAATTACGACGTTTGTTTCTGGCATAAATGTAGGTTATGAGCCATAATTATTATTATTGCACTGCATTGTGATCTATTATACCTATAGATTAAATTACAATGCTTCAGCATTATAATAATTACGACTTTTATAATTGAAATTTGTTTTATATTATAGCAATTTCATTGTTCTATATTACGGATTATAATCGTATAGAAATTACGTTATAATCATTGATATTTCTTAATACGATTATATTGTTATTATTACAATATCATTATACTTGCGTTATGTGGATAGACGTGAAGCAAGGCGAGAGCAGGCGTCAGGCGCAGCACGTAAGGACAGCAGATCCAGGAATGATCTGATTGGAGCGTTAGCACCAAAAATTCTCACGAAGTAGGAAAGGCCACGCAAAGTCTCATCGACTCGGGAACCAATGAGGCACAACCCGCCCCACCAGACCGAGCTGCTGCGCGCTCGCCAAGTGTGCCTGCATAAGGGTTGCGTGTTTCAACCATAGATCCATTCCGTCTGCCACCTCACACCGGATCCAGTCACACCGGCGAGCCTACAGTAAGCCTGCCTGGAATAAGGTTGCTTGAACGAGGGTGCAGAAGCCGCAGGGACTCTACGTGTGCGAAAAAGAGCCACTGCCGAAAACGCTGTTGCGCTGACGCGAAACTGAGCCACATTCGTATTTAAGCTATCTTATTCAAGGTAGGCTTACTCTTGGCTTGCCGATGTGATTAGATCCACCAAGAATCATGGATACTTGCCTTCAGTCGCCGACGCCTGACACCTGCTAAGCCTTGCTTTTTCTCTCTCGCTGAGAATCACCAAACGGTTAGTCCTTCTGGGAGCAGTAGCCACGTCGCCTCCGGGTGACCAATTCAGCAGACGTCTTTCCCTACACCAAGGCCATCTTCTTATCCTTAGTTGTGTGTTACATTATTGTATTTAGCTTTAGAAATATTATACCATGTAGTTGTCGAGAAATTACATTGTACATAATTTTGTCCTTCCAACTTTTAGGTAGAATTCCCTTCCAATTTGGTTCTCTGTAATGCTTTGAAGCAGCAGTTACTCACGTTTGAATAATCGAAGTATATTGCTGTCGCATGTCAGGATTCGTTTTTGTAACATTTGACAGATTTCTGTATTTTCTTCACTTACTCATCCGCAACAGTGTAAGCTTTGATCAGTATCGACTTATTTTTCCTTGATTTGAAGAGTCAGTCATGTCCAGTATTTATTCGTCATCAGTCACAATACTTAAAATCTACTTCCGATTAATCGCACTCGACAACTCCTGTTGTACTATTTTTTTGAATAAACATTTATTATTTAGAGCAAACAAATTTTATTATTGAAGTCAATCCCTCTCATCTTAGGATCAGTGGTATTGTGTGGAACGAACTTACAAAAATGAAACTTATTTCTCTAAAAAAGATCTACGAATTTTCTTCACGACCATTTTCTGCTAAAACTTATCATTTTTGTTTTAATCGCGATAACGTTTTATAAGGAATCATAAATTCCATTTTTGATCATATTATGCCAAATAAACAAACATTATATATGAAAAATTGTTCAGCACAGGATCTACAAAAGTGATTTAGACTATTTCTTTAGTACGCTTTTGTTTTAATCACGATTACGCTTCTAAAGAAATAAAAAATTTTATTCTCGGCTAATCTATGTAACATACGAAAAAGTTCCTCATAACAAATTTTGGCTTTCAAGAAGACCTAAAAAGTCGCCTTACAATATTTTTTGATAGAACACACTGTTCTGCTCTTAACCATCAATTGGGCCCTTCCTTAATTTTGGGTCCTATGTCAGTTTCGGGCTGTATGTCCATATTGGCTTGTATAACGGACCCCAAAGAATAAGGAATGGAGAAGTTGTATGAGTTTCAACCAGGTTGTGTATACAAAACCAGTAGCATAAATTGAAATAATAATTCAAACATATTTTTATTATATCTTCTTATAATTAATATTCAGAGCATATTCAGGTAAAAATAATGTAAGTTTTATAATAAACTGAACTTAAACCGCTTTAAATTCATAACTTTTCAAGTGTAGATATTGAATTTTTAACAAGATGGATGAATTTTCAACCAAAATGACGATTTTCCAACAAAATACATAAATTCTCAACCAAATAGTTGAATTTTGCACTAAAAAATATCAGTTTCCAACTAAGAATTGAATAGTTAATATTTCAGTTAATGAAATTAGTTTTCCACACAAAAAAAACATATGATGAATATTCAACTGGAATGGATGAATTTTAAACCAAAAAAGATGACTTTTTTAGGAAATAAGTTCAACTTTGAACCAAATAGTTTCATTTTCAACCAAAAAGATGAATTTTCAAACAAGAAGATTAATTTTGTACAAAAAAAATTTCAACAAAATACATGAATTTTCAACTAAAAAAGACAATTTTGTAACTAAATGGTCAAATTTTCAACTAAAAATGGAATAGTTAAATTTTCATTAAATAAATGAGTTTTCAAGCCAGCTGATGAATTTTCAACTGAAGTAATAAATCTTAAAGTGGAGTAGTTGACTTTTAAATCAAAACGATGAATCTTGAACCAAGAAGACTAATATCCACCAATAGACAAATTGTCAGAAATTTACGTAAATTTTCAATTAAAAAAGATGAATTCTCAACAAAAAATTTAATATTTCAATTTTCATTCAAAAATTTAACGTTCAACCAAAGGAAAGAATTTTCAACTTATATGATGTTATATTCAATTGGAGTAGTCACATTTTTAGTTTAAACAATATTCAACCAAACTGATGAATTGTCAACATGAATGATGACTCTTCAACTAAAATAGTTGAATTTTAATTAAAAAAGATTAATTTTCGACAAAAAGAATGAATCTTCAACTAGAATGATTAGATTAAAAAATTGAATGGTCAAATTTTTAGTTAAAAAAAATTAATGATCAAACAAGGAGATGAGTTTGTAAATACAATTGTATAATTGAACGAACTTACCTGTAAGTGAAGATCGATTGTAATTATATGAGCCCCTCCTCCGAATAGATCAACACATAGTGCCCTAACTCTGGGTCAGACTTACCTCTCTGACTGATGGCAATTTGAGAAAAGAAGAAAGTAAACATAGATTTAATACAGAAAAAAGGAAATGTTCAATGATAGAACAATGTTTCTGACAAACTTAAACACATAAAAAGATATGTGAATCAAACTAGCCATCCAATATGGAAGTAGCGAAACTTAATCTATCTTGTAGAATAGGCCGCATGTAAAACATTGCAAAGGTTTGAGAACTTTTAGTCCATCCTGCAGTTTTCCCAATGACATCTACTATAGGTTTCAAAAATGTTGACCTCTCTACAAAAGTTTGATTAAGTCAGTGAAAAAAAATCGCTCAAGAACGTAACAAACTTCACTGCAAAGATAATTTTATTGCGAACAACTTCTCTATTCATGACACCGTCATACATTAATTACAAATGAAGTGACAGTTGAGTGAAGGTACAAAAACACGGTCAACAGCGTCAATTTCACGACAGTGAACTTTCACGCGTTAAATGTTGTTGAAAAATCAGTATAAATGAGGCGCAAAAAATCAGGCAAATTCCTTGACATTTTCTGTAAATGCAAGTGTCATAAAAATTAAAAAATTTAAATAATTGTAGCTTACAGAGTTAATTATAGAGGAGGACCTTATCTCAGCTCCAAATTGTGATAGAAAGCTCAGGTAAAGCTTTAAATAAGTAAAAAAATTCAAATAATACAATGAAATAAGAAATGAAGTTTCAAAATTATTAAATAATTGGTTATCGTCAATTATTTTTTCTACGTTTTTTTTTTCCGGCGCGCATAAAAGGTGTCATCAGTATCAGTTTCAGTCGAGGGTCACTATTCGGCACTTTCCCCAACTACCTGATGACCATCATTTGGGAAAACTGAAAAAAAAGCCAAAGGCGTAGGAAACATGAATTTAACTTCTGATGCTGACAGTTCCACTCCTGGAAAATAATAAACTTTCAGAGGAAGATAAAAAATATTATTGGAGATAAATGATTGCATACGATGAAAATAATAAATACCGAAAAATCAAACACTTGAGCAATTCCAGGTCAACTCATCTGAAGAATTTCAACTGTTAGTTATTTTGATGAAAAGTCTTGTATCCGTTTTCTGAGGTGTTTGAAAAAAATAATGAAATGATTATTAAAAAATTTTAAAAATTTGTCGACGACTCGGAAATTCGAACAATTTATCCTCCCGACTTTTGTCGATGAAAATAAAATTTTCCGAATTATAGCATTTGTAAGATTAAAAAAAACAAACGAAAATTACAATTTTAAGCCAAACAACGCACGATATGAAAAAAAGCCAGGAGGAGAAAAATGTTTCTTTTTTAATGTTCTGCAAGATAATGGTAATAACTTTTTGAATTTTCTTGAAAAATCGAAAATTCAAATTTTGATCGCACAAAAAAATAATTACGAAAAAAGATGAATTGACAAAAATTATGCGCCCAAAAAACAGCTACAAATTTGTTATAGTTGATGTTGATTTTAATGCTTTATATTCGAAATTTCTCTCATTTTTAATTTCAGTTTATATATTTCTAATTAAAAATTGTGCAAGATTTAGGATTAAAAACTCGACTTTTGACCTTTAAAATCATTCAAAACTTAAGAATTTTTATTTCTACGTCTTAAAAATTAAATTCAAATTGAATTTTTGAATCCGAATAATTTTAAATTGTTATTGTTCGAACTTGTAGGACTTTGAATTGTACATTTTCAGGTTTGAAGAGTTTTTTTCTGTAATATGGAAGACTTTTGATCTGCAAAGTTACCGAAATTCAAGAATTTCTAGTTGTACCTCCCTACAATTATTCTATTTTTATGTTCTACAATTAAACATAATGCAATTTTTATGTACTACAATTAAAGATTCTGTGATTTTTGTGCTTTATATTAGAAAAGATCTTCAATTTGAAAAATGTAGAATTGAAAAAATGGACTATTGATCTTCAAAATCATCCAATTTAATATTTTTAACTATACACCCTATAAAATTGATGGGGTTTCAATTTTGTAAATTTGTCATTAAGAATTATGCAAGTTTTAAGTTTTACAATATTAAAAATGCTGTAATTTTGATGATTTGCTTTCGAAATTTCTTCAATTGAGAAGTTTTAAAATTCAAAACTTGATTTTTGATCTTCAAAATCATCAAAATTAAAGAATTTCTATTTATACATCTCTAAAAGTAAAATGCTCTTAGTTTTTAAAACTAACAATTGAAAATTATGCAATTTTCAAGTTTTACAATTGAAATTTCTGTCATTTTGATGCTTCGTATTCAAAATTTCTTTTATTTTTCAGATCTAGCTTTGAAAAATTGCTTATTGATCTTCAAAATAATACAAATTTAAAAATTTTTATTCTGCACCTTTAAAATTGAAGACTTCAATTTTGTAAATTTATAATTCAAAATTATTCAAGCTTTAGGTTTACAATCATTAAAAGTTCTGTTAATAAAAATTCTTTCGAAATTTCTTCAATTTGGAAGATTTCGAATTAAAAACTGAACTATTCATTTTGAAAATCAGCAAAACTTAACAATTTTTATTTATACATTTAAAAAAAAAATTACAATTGTCATTGATCGAAATTGTAGGACTTTGAGTTGTACATTTTTAAATTTGAAGTGTTAAATTTAGAAAATTTACAAGTAACAATAATGCAAGTTTGAAGTTTTACAATGAAACGTTTTGTAATTTTCATGGATAACTATCAGAATTTCTTCAGTTTGGAAGATTTCGAATTAAAAACTGAACTTTTGATTTTCACAAAATCATAAAAACTTAATAATTTCTATTTATACATTTATCAAACTAGAGTAATTTTATATTATTTCAAATCTTAAAATAATTTCTCATTGTTCGAATTTGTAGGACTTTGAATTGAACATTTTTTTAATTGAAGAGTGTTTAATTTTTAAATTTTACAAGTAAATGTTCTGTCATTTTCATGATTTATATTTGAAGTTTCTTTCATTTGTGTTGGCGAATTTCAAATTGCAAACATCTGCAAAATGGATCAGTTTTTAGTTTTGAAGAGAACAATTTTGAAAATTGGAAAAAAAAGTTTGAAAAATATTTGAAAATTTGTGTAATTAGCTCAAAAAATAGGAATGTATAGAATTTCCGCTGATAGTGTCTTTGTAATGTTTGGAAAAAATTATGCATTTCATATAAAAATAAGAAAGGAAATGGGCGTAAATGTTTATATTAATAACAAAATGTAATAAACAAAAATGAGTTTAATCAACTGCCATTTTCTTAATGATTAAAATCAATATTTTCTACGCCTTTGGGCAATTATAAAAAGTTGCACCCGTATTTATTTTCAGGCATCTGGAAGAGTTACTGAATTGGGACTGAATGGAAGAGACTGAATGGGAACCCTGAAGCGGACAATTATGGTTGGGTATATTGCCTGGATCAGTTACACTCGCCGCCCCCAAGCGACAGAAAAAAAGCCTAGAAAAAATAATTGACAATAACCAATTATTTAATAATTTTGAAACTTTATTTCTTATTTCATTGTATTATTTGAATTTTTTTACTTATTTCAAGCTTTACCTGAGCTTTCTATCACAATTTGGAGCTGAGATAAGGTCCTCCTCTATAATTAACTCTGTAAGCTACAATTATTTAAATTTTTTAATTTTTATGACACCTGCATTTACAGAAAATGTCAAGGAATTTGCCTGATTTTTTGCGCCTCATTTATACTGATTTTTCAACCAAATTTAACGCGTCAAAGTTCACTGTCGTGAAATTGACGCTGTTGGCCGTGTTTTTGTACCTTCACTCAACTGCCACTTCATTTGTAATTAATGTATGACGGTGTCATGAATAGAGAATTTGTTCGCAATAAAATTATCTTTGCGATGAAGTTTGTTACGTTCTTGAGCGATTTTTTTTCACTGACTTAATCAAACTTTTGTAGAGAGGTCAACATTTTTGAAACCTATAGTAGGTCTACCCCAAGACTGTCAGCTGCTGATGTGGCAGCAGGACGGGTACTATGAGCGGAAAAAACTGTCGTATCAATACCGCATTTCGTTAATGTCGTCTTAACCCATCGACTTAATGTCTGTGCACAAACTGCTTTATGAGGCTTCCTAAACGATATAACTAAATTTTCGATTGACTTTTTTGCCGATATTTTAACCTGCTCAGGGATTCGAATCTCAATGCAGGATGCAGTTTTTCTAAAGTTGTCTGCATTTATCAGTGCAAAAGTCTGTATTCTACAACCTGTGACTAGAGTAAGAATAGTTGTAAGCTTCATCGATATGTAAATATTGAAAATTTAATTCCTTGTTTACGGGTTTTGAAGAAAAGTAGTCGAGAACAACTTTAGGGTCCCACGTATATTTATATATGGGCCTCGCTGACCTTAGACTAGAAATGCCCCTAAAAAACCTTTGAATTCTTGGATGGAAAGAATCCAAAGAATTTTTCGTAGCAAAGTTCCACCATTTTTATAAGGCAACGTTGTAGATTTTCATTGATGACACCCGAAGAGAAGCAACAGTTATATCCAAAGAAGGCTCTGGAATTCCTTGAAGTCACAGTGCTTGCCGGATAACCTGCCGGCCACCAGGGTAAGGTTCCTCCAGAGCGGATAAGGTTCCCAATTAGGAAATGTTAAAAGATGTTCGTTAGGCTCTAAATAAATTGGTTTGTGACGAAGCATTGACTGGAAAACTGGGTACCAAGGCTGGGTAGGCCAATCTGGAACCACAAAAATGCCCTCAGCTCTTTCTGATTTTATTTTATCCAGAACTTTTAGAATTATAGCAAAGGGTGGAAAGTCATAAAAGAAAAGCTTTCCGTGGGACAAAGAAAAAGGTTTAACTGCTGCTGAGCCAGAAACTTTCTTCCAGGAACCTTAATATTTGCACTTTGCATTGGAACGGCTAGCAAATAATTCAACTACAGGGTCACCGAAAACTTGAATTATTTTTCTGGGAGCCAAATCTGCTAATTCATATTCCATTTCTGGCTGAAGTCTTCGTGATTCAATTTCTGCCTCAATATTGTCCTTAAAGCTAATACAGGAAGCGAATATCGATAATCGGTGTGCCTCGCACCATTCCCAAATCTCTCTCGCTATATTGTTAAAATGAACATACTCTGTACCTCCAATTCTAATAATATCACAGATGGCAGTCGTGTTATCTATTCTCAAAAGAATGTCACATGATTTTGAATGCTTGGCAAAACAGTCGAGACCAAAGACTGCGACTTTAATTCCTAAAACGTTTATATTTAGAACCTGTTCCTCCTTTGTCCAAAATACGTGAAATCTTTGAGAATCACAAGCAGTTCCCCAACCAGGTAGAGAAACATGCGAGTAAATCTCAATGGTGAATTCTGCCTCCTTTATGGACCTATAGCCCGTTAAAATATGGCTTTGCTACCACAACAACCTTCGTGTTTAAATTTAATATCATGTGCGCGTCATAATTGTAGAATAGATCTGGACAACAGGCTTTTAAAGAACCGATAAATTGGGAAAATTCTCTAATCTTGCATTGCGATTTTTTTTTAATTTTCTCTACCTGATTGAGGACAGCAAGTCTCTTGGATTCAGCAAGTTGTGAAACCATTCGTGACGAATTAAACATCAAGCCTACAAATTTACGGATGTTCCTTGAAACTGTCTAACTTTTCTCCTCGTTAATAACAAAACGGAGTTTCTCTAATAACTTTCTGGTCGCAATTACATTTTTTGAACAGTCAGAGTATGCATTACCAATTAACAAAAAATCTTCCAGATGATTAACGGACAAAAAACCAGACTTTCTGAGAAGAGACACTGCAGGCCTTAAAAGCTTCGTGAAAACATAAGGAGCTGTAAAAAGACCAAAGGGTACGCACGTGAATTCATAAGTTATACCGCCGAACTCAAATCTCAGGAATTTTCTGTCACTTTCGTCAACCGAAATTGAATAAAAAGCGTCCCTTAGGTCTAAGGTTACCATGAAGCAGTCCCTAATTATTAATTGGATTGCTTTCTTATGGTCCTCAAGTTTTAAATGTTCCGTGAAAATAAATGTATTCAAGTCTTTCAGATTCAAAATGAATCTGTTACTACCGTCTGGTTTAGGAACTAGGAAAATGGCAGAAAAAAATTGACCCTTTACAGCCTTGCATTCGCGTATGAGGCCCCTTTCTGTAAGTTGAGAAATTTGAAAAAACATTTCGTGCCTTTCTGCAGTAGACCAAACAGTACGTTTAACCCTCATGATACACACTATTAAAAAGTTACGTATGATACACACATGGGTATTTTTCACCCGGCGACTCTATGAAAGCTTCTATCTCCTGATTAAATCAATCAATTTGAGCGATTTTTTTTAAATCGATAGGAAATTTACTATGGAAGAAGAAAAAATATTTATATTCTGTTTTATATAACAGGGAAAGATTTATTTACAACAAACCGAAGAAAAATTTTCGTTTTTTTTCGAAAATTCATTAAAACCGCCGGGTATTCTGTACCCAGTGTGTATCATGAGGGAAACAAACGTTTGATAAGGAGTTGACAGAAAAGGGATTTTGTACCCCTAACCCAAGACGAGACTTTTGGGTCCGATGATATAGCCTTCTACCCCTTAACACAATGCCTGAATCTACCCGCAACATTACTTATTGAGCCAAATCCTTCCTCCTCAATTCCTTCGTGCATGATTCCTCTGGAGATGGGGTCAACTTTGCTCGTAGCAACTTTGCACGTAGCCAACTGTGCACGTCGTTGGTTAGACGGACAACTGTGCACGTGTCAACTGAGCACGTGCCATGTGTGTACGTGCACAGTTGTCCAAGTGACAACTGTGCATGCCGAAATCTCGACATTAACGTGGTGCAATGGAGCGTACTAACTTTTTCAAAATTAGTTTGAAAATATTTTAAATATTATTTTTATGAAATTATTCCTTCCAAATTATTATAGATATATGAAAATCTCTTTTTCTTCGACCCCCTTGAAAACGCGCCATTGCATGCACGTGAAGCAGGCGTAACTTGGCCGCCTTCAGCCCAGTGATGTTCGCACATGCGCACTCTGCCGCCGAGCCGACACGAAACTTTACGCCCGATACATGAAACCATATGGTGACTCCACACTAAGCCCATTCCGCTCCGCGCGGCGCGGAACCGCACGTGCGTTTGCCTTGCGTTCTAAGTAGTACCAACCTGCGGGTAGAGAAGTGAAAGTTACTACGGAGAAAATATGGCCGCCACAGATTGTTGGAGCATAGTTTTAGACATGAATTCATAAATTTGACATGATGTCACACTGTTGATTCAGGTTAGGGGTGAGGGGATATATTTAAATATTATCATTGTTAATTAATCAACACGGCTATTATTGTTTTCACAATTCAGAATTCGTTCAGACTGCAGATTTTGTTTTCCTTTCAACGGAAACGTCTGTAAAGAACTTAGGGAAATCCTTCCCTTAAGATATTTTATTAAAGAGCGATAATTTTCCATTTTAAACCATCTTTGTTGTGGTTTGGTTTTTATCCGAAAATCCATTGCTAGTGACTCAGAATAGACCGTATCTATTTGGAGACTTTGTCAGGTGACATCATTGGTTATTAATTTTAATAAAGTAATTGATTGATTAAATTAATTTTTATATACTGTAATAAATTAAAATTATTACAGTACATTGAATTTACTTTAATAATTTTAATTAACTTTCAACCAAACAGATGATTTTTTAACTACAGTTACGATGAATATACAACTAAAGTAGTTGCATAATCAGTTAAAATAATTGATTTTTAATTTTTAAAAAAACTTCAAAGCTAACAAACGAATTTCTCTGTAAAACAGTTGACTTTTTAACCCAAAAATATGCATTTTCCACCAGATAAGAATTTTTTGGGGAAATTGGAAAAAAAGAATATTAATTTTCTACGAAAAAAGACGAATTTTTATGGCGAAATAGAAAAAATTTTCCACTTACGGTGGAAAAATTACACTTTAAGTTGTAAGAAATTAATTTTCAATCAAATAAGACACGACTTTTGAATAAAGTAGTTTAAGTTTCAACCAAAAAGATGAACCATTATCTTAAAAAATAATTTTTAACTACCTACTTCAATTTTCAATTGCGAAACTACAATTTTCAACAAAACAATGAAACTTTCAACCAAGCAGATGAATTTCTAACTACAATTACGATGAATGTACAACTCAAATACTTGCATAATCAGTTAAAATAATTAATTTTCGATTTGACAAAAAAAAAACATTAAAGCCAAATAAGAATTTTGTAGGGAAAGTTGAAGCAAGGATTATTAATTTTTTACCAAAAAAGACG
>CAKNYM010050454.1:118928-131800 GCA_932195095.1 Andricus curvator
ATCGTAAGTGTAGTTAAAAATTCATCTCTTTGGTTGAAAGTAAATAAAAATTATTACAGTAAATTTGATTTACTTTAATAATTTAATTTACTTTAAAGACGTCTTTTTTGGTAAAAAATTAATAATCCTTGCTTCAACTTTCTCTACAAAATTCTTATTTGGCTTTAATGTTTTTTTTTTTTCAAATTGAAAATCAATTATTTTAACTGATTATGCAAGTATTTGAGTTGTACATTCATCGTAACTGTAGTTAGAAATTCATCTGCTTGGTTGAAAGTTTCATTGTTTTGTTGAAAATTGTAGTTTCGCAATTGAAAATTGAAGTAGGTAGTTAAAAATTATTTTTTAAGATAATGATTCATCTTTTTGGTTGAAAATTAAACTACTTTATTCAAAAGTCGTGTCTTAATTTATTGAAAATTAATTTCTTACAACTGAAAGTGTAATTTTTCCACCGTAAGTGGAAAATTTTTTCTATTTCGCCATAAAGATTCGTCTTTTTTCGTAGAAAATTAATATTCTTTTTTTCCAATTTCCCCAAAAAATGAGTCCAAGAAATGCCTGAAGGGCGCCAGGTAGTTTTTCCCAACTCCAAAACTACCAAAAGAACCACTTTACCATAGTATAAAAATCTCCTACTGAGAAAATGGTTTATTTACCCTCTAGCTCCGGTAGAGTGGCGGAGTAAGGGGAAGACGCAGTGAGAGGTGAAATCATATCAAAGTCAACATGTTAATCACACACACTGATCTAATTCATTATAAAATCTAATTACAATATTACTTCATACACATACGAGTGGCCGTTGCCCACTCAGCCCGACCGTAAAACTGAACCCACATTCGCTCAATCAATCATTGTTGGGGCTCCATGCCGACCCACAACATACGCGAAATTGTTCGCTTTTTAAATTCCGTTCACGGCTTCAATTGCAACCCGTGACCTTGACCGAGGTCAGCAACTAACAAATTTCAACTGCGTGTGCCTACCACTTCGACACACGACGTTGAAAATGAGAAGTTAAATTTGTTATAAGGGAGAAACACAAGGACACCTACCTGGCAGTATCCGGCCTCCTCTCCTTCGTCCTCTCAATCCTTCCATTTTAGCCTTTAGCCTTTCCTCTTTAATTTTTACGAGACAGTCGCCTTGAGTCCAGAATCACGAATGAATATTTTAAGAGTGGCGTCCCCGTTCTCCCTCTCATAGGAGTCGGAGCGCCACCCGAGTACGAGCGTCGAACTATAGAGTGAGAGGACGAGCGAAAGAGAAGGACAACCGCCAGGTTCGTTCCCCCGCTACGTGGTGGCGCACAGTCCACCTGCGTTATATGCTACTAGTCGATGGTCCAGGGGTGGGGCGGACTTAGGTCAGCACGCAGATTCTCCATGGCCGCTTACTCCTAGTTTTTCCGGGCGCTCTTGCACGTATGGGAATCCCGTCCATTACGCATGCGCCAGGAAAATCTCCTCTTCTTAGTCCCTGGTGACAGCAGACATCCAATGCAGCCAACCTCGTACAATCTGACAGTTGTTGTTATTGTTGTGTGGGGGGTGGTTGATCCACCCTTCCACCCGAGTTGAATATGAAATAAACAAAGAAAAACAAGAGGAATTAAAATAAAATAAAATATAATAAGGCACTTGGAACCCATTGGTCTGACAATTTGGTGATTCAGGTCGGATGGCCTAACCTCCCAGTTTTTGACAGGTGATGAACCATTCATATTTTCAACTGATTTAATTTAATGTAACAGTCAAGGTGAGTTTATATAATTTACCAATAATAATATAAAATTGATTATGACGTTGTGATGTGATATTAGCCGTCGAACTCTCATATTCTAGGCTAATATCTCATCTAGAGTTTGAGTTGTTATTGACGTTAACAGTCTTCAATATTTAATATAATAATTCAGATCACAACAAAACTAGAATTCTTTGAAATATTAGCCGCGGAACTCTTATATTCACGGCTAATATTGTACTGTCCGCAGACAGTCCGTGGATTCGATCCGCGATTCCAAACTCATATCCCCAGTAGAAAGATTTTTGACGCTAATTTTCATAGATTTTAGATGTATTTGTGCGGGGTACAAATTACCCCGTCACAATACATAGATTAGCAGTTCGAACTCGAAAGTTCATTGCCTCACTACCCGATTCGGGTAGTGTTTCTGGGTGGATATTTACTACCAATGTGGGCCCACCACACCCACGACGGGCCAACAGCACGCAGGTATTCCTGAACGGTTACCCATCCAAGTACTAACCGCGCCCAACAATGCTTAACTTCAGTGATCTTACGAGAACTGGTGTTTTCAGCGTGGTATCGCCGTTGGCATAAAAATATTACATTATAATTAAATTAAAAATGTAATACTTCGGTTTTGCCATTTTTTCTGATATCTTTATTGATATAATATTTTTTTAATAAAATAAAAAATCAGGAATCTTCAGTTTGTTAGGAATTTTGTACTTAATAATTTAAAAAAAAAAGGTGAATCGGTTGAGAATTGCGACCTGCAGCTTCATCCTTCAGCGAAAATCCATTCCTGAAACCCTGTGCGGAACCACAGTGCAGTGGACCGCGTCGAGTTTTGCTGGTGCGCCTCCACTCAGTATAACTCAAAAATGCGTTCCGAAGTGCGTCGCAACATCGTTTGCGTTTGCGTTTGCGTTCGAGCATGCATGGGCCTTTACGCCCGCTAGACATATGTACACATACTGTATAGTGTTTGTCAAGGGCGTACGGTTATTTTCACTTGTCAAAATAGCCTTCTTTACGCCCTCGATACACAATGTACTATTTTAAATTTACTTTTCAATACTTTTATCTTATTAAGCTTCTTTGAGTCTCCCAGTGGGTATGGAGACATCTGATGCCCTTAGGAGGTCATAACGACGACTAACTACAGTGCCTACCTGGTAGGTACTTATTTTGGTCAAGTAACTCATCTGTCTTTGATTTCACAAAATCGTTTATTTGTTTTATGTATTTTCTTATGATCTAACAAAAAGTAAACTTAAAAAGAAATTTTTTTCAATAATTTTTATCGAAGTTTTACTGTTGTTTATGTGACGATGTATAATGACGGATTACACATTTGTCATCGTCATTGGTTAGCGAACTCTCAAGGTTTATTTATTTGTGTGGTACACTTTTTTTTCTTCAAATTTTCTTGGTCTCATCACCCAGATTTGTTCGAATACAAAAAAACTAAGCACGTGTTTTTTTTTATTTTAAAATCAATTTGTTTTTAGGGGTTGTTCAAAGCCCATAAAGTTTCACGTGTATTTCCTCTGGAAAAAAGGCATGATTTTCTTGAAAATTATCTGCTAAATACTTTTCAAATTCAACCACTCTAAGTCATTTTTATAGGGTCTCGAGAAAAACTCCATGAGTGCAAAAATGGAGTATTATGTTCCGCGTGAAAAAAATCCCTTGCTCAAGCATGGGTTTAAAATAGGTCAAAAAAGTTTACAGTTCGACGCATTCCAGAGCTTAACTTTCACAAAAACAACTAAACCTTACTAACTCTCTTTATTTATCATTTCACATAAATTGGCCTATTATGAAGTGCGTTTTGGTACAAAAATTTATAATTCTTTCCGAATATCAAAACTGTACGCATTACTCCAAAGGTAAGATTCATAAATCCATAAAAATTGGTTGAAATCGATATGAATTAATAGAATTCGGTGAATCCATGTAATTCCAAAAATCCATAGAATTAAAGGAATATAGAGAATTCAAGGGATTCAGAGAATTCGCGGCATTCAGCAAATTCAAGGTATTCAGTGAATTCAAGGAATTCAGCAAATTCAAGGGATCCAGATAATTAAAGGAGTTCAAAGAATTAAGAGAATTCGAAGAATTCAGAGAATTCAAGTTATTATGAGAATTCCAGAAATTAAAACCATTCTGTAAATTCTCAGGATTTTGAATTCTTTGTGATCATAGAATTCTTGGAATGCCTGGAATTCTCTGAATTCCTTAAATTCTCTTAATACTCATAATTCTCCAAATTTCTTAAAATCTATGAATTCCTTGTATTGCTCGAATTCTCTAAATTCCTTAGATTTTCTAAACTCTTTAAACTCCCTGAATTCCCTGAATTTAAGGAATTCCCTGAATCCCTTGAATTCTGTGTATCCCTTGAATTTTCTGAATTCCTTAAATTCTTTGAATTCAAGGAATTATCTAAATTCCTTGATCTCTCTGAATCCCTTGAATTCTCTGAATCCCTTGACTTCTCTGGATTCCTTAAATTCTCTGAATTCCTTAAATTCTGTGAATTCTCTGAATTCCCTCAATTTTCTGAATTCCTTGAATTCTCTGAATTCCTTGAGTTCCCTGATTTCCTTGAGTTCGTTGAATTCCTTGAATTCGCTGAATGCCTCCAATTGCTAAAACTCCTCCATGCCTTGGGGATGTAAACTGAAAAAATTCAAACTTCGATAAATTAAAGCTTGGAATCTTCTCTTTAAAATGACATCAAGAACATAATGAAATATTCACTTGTTCTCGAATTATAATAAAAAATGCGGAAGCATGGCCAAGACGAAAATCAGTTCGTCGAGCGGCAGTCGAATGTCGAATTTAAATCTTTTGTTAACGTGCGGAAAACAACAGACCAAAAAATGTAGTCGCCAATTGACCGTCCGGTTTTCGTATTGGTTATGCTTCCACATTTTTCATGACTATTCGAGAACCAGTAGATATTTTATCATGTTCCTAATCTCATTTTAAAGATGATATTTCCAACTTTAATTCCGACAACCTTCCATTTTTTTCCATTTCCTTCTCTGAAGCGTGCAAAAAGTGGAATTTGAAAATCGAGAATTGGTCACAAACATTTAAAATAATTACTTGACTGAGTATTTGAGCTACACGTCACAATCATAATAGAATAGGTGCAAATGTCATGAAGGTTAGCATAGCTAGCGCTAAAGGTATTAATATTAATATTTTTCAAGCGTAGAATGAATTTGCGCAATTATGTTTTATCCCTTTATCGGTTCAAGACCTTTTCTTTTTCACGAAATAAAATCAACTATCCAACGTTTTAAGTTATAGTGCCCGATTCTGATCAAATCGATCCGATGCTCCAACCTAAAATTCGGTATATCTTATTTTATTGTAAATATGTACCAACTATGCTAACCTTCTGAAAAAATTCCAACTTATCCTAAAATAACCATGAAGTAATGCTAAAATACTCAATTGTAATACAGGTATGAAACATAAATAAACTTTGATTGTACATATCATATGTTTTTATGAAAAGTCTAATTCTAATAAACGTTTTAAACTAATTTCAGAATAAATTAAAACATATTTACATATAATTGTTAGAATGGAATTGAGATACTCATTCCAAAACAGCACGCAAATTAAAAAAAATTATAAAGTTGCAACAGAGATATGTTAAACATAAATAAGCTTTCACTATACGAATTATCGCCAATATTCAACTACATAACCTTGAAATAAAGAATAATTTCATATTCCTTCATATAGAAAACTTACAATTCAATCTTTATGTAATTTTATATTGTAAAAACAATAATCAGTTAATAATTAATTGATCAGTTTCAAACTTAAAAATCAATAAAGAATTATTCCCATTGAAACATTTAAATAATGTTTATTTCATATTTTCCAAAAAATTCTCACTGTTATTAACCTTTTAAACTAATTTCAGAAAAAATTTAGACCGAATTATGAAAATTGAATTCAGATACTCATTTCACAACATTACGAAAACTTACAAAAATTACATAATTGGAATAGAGGTATTTTGAAAATAAATAAACTTTTATCGTATAAATTATAACCAATATTCAATTACATAACCCTGAAGTGAATAATCCATTTATGTTAGTTAATATTACAAAATAAAAATCAATCTTTATGTAATTCAATATTGTGAAAAAAATTAATCAGCTAATAAATAATTAATGAGTTCAGAACATGAAAAGCATAAATCATTGTTTTCATCGAAACATTTAAATAATGTTGATTCTATATTTTTCTCAAAATTTCAGTCATCAATAACCTTTCAAATTGATACCAGGAAAAATTGAAATATATGCACATATAATTTTGAAAATTGAATTTGGATACTCACTTCACAACATCACTAAAATTTGAAAAAATTTTATAATTGTAATGGAGATATTTTAAAGGAAAAATCAATTTTTATCATAAAAATAACAGAAAATATTAAATCAAATAACCTTAATGTAAAGAATCAATTTATGTGACTTAATTGAAAATAATTCAAATTTTTTACATTATATTCTCTTTTTAAATTGAAATTGCATTTCTATACATTTAATTTATTAATAACCTTTCAAAATAAATCAAACAAAATTAAAATATCTGTACATATAATTTTAAAAATTCAATTAAGATACTTGTTTAACAACATCAAAGACATTCAAAAGGATAATTGTAATAGAGGTATTCTATAGAAAAATCAAACTTTCATTATAAAAATAATAGCCCACATTCAATTACACAACCTTAAAGTAAATAATCAGTTTATATTACTCAACTGAGAAACAAAAAAAACTTAATTCAATCTTCATTTAATTAAAAATTTTGAACAAAATGAATCGACTAATAATTAATTAAACTGTTCACAACATAAAAACATCAAACTATTATTGTCATGGAAAGATTGAAATGATTTGCACTTTATATTATTTTAAATTTTAACATTCATTTATGAATATTTTATTCATTAATGAGCTTTTTAAATAATTCCAGAAAATTTAGGTTTTAATAGAATCAATTAATAATAATATGTATGATGATAATTGAAAAAATTAATAATAAAATAATGTTCGACATTATTTTCATTGAAATATTCAAAAAAATTTCAATTTATATATTATTTGAATTTGAAATTGCATTTCTGAAAAATTGAATTGATAATAACCTTTTATACTAATTCTAGAAAGAATTAAAATGTTAGTCTAAATAATTTTCAAAATTGAATTCGTATAATCATTTCACAACATCACAAACATTGACAGAAATTACTTAATTGAAATAGAGGAATTTTAAATGTAAATAAACTTTTATTATGCAAATTATAGCCAATATGCAATTAGATAACCTTGAAGTGAATAATCAGTTTATGTACTTAATTGAAACAAATTAAAATTCAATCCTTATCTAATTCAATACTGTGAAAAAAATGAATCAGTTAATAATCACTCAAAAAAATGTCTGGTTAAATTAACCAGAAATTCTAGTTAAGTCAACCATAATTCTGGTTAGTCTAACCAGAAAAAGTAGTAAGGGCATATTTAACCAGAATTCTGGTTGATTTAAGCAGACATTTTTTTTAATGATTAATTAATCAGCTTAGAGCATGAAAAGTATCAAATAATTATTTTCATTGAAACATTCAAATAATTTTTACTTTATATTTTTCTGAAAATTTGAATTATTAGAAACCTTTTGAACTAATTTCAAGAAAATTAAAACGTATCTGCACATAACTTTGGAAATTTAATTCAGATACTCATTTCACAAGCTCAAAAATATTGGAAAAATTATGTAACTGGAATAAGGCTATTCGAAATATAAATAAACTTCTATTATACAAATTATTGCCAATATTCAATTACATAACTTAAAAATAAATAATCGATTTGTGTCACTCAGTAGAAAAAAATTAAAATTCAATCTTTATGTAATTTAATATTGTGAAATGGTATATTGCGTGACGAGAGTTGAAATCGTTGCCTCGGCCCGAGTCATGCATACAATTTTTCATATGACAATTGAATTTTTAACCCTAGGGACGAAAGTGACACCGCCATTTACATTGATCTGTCACTTTCTTCCCTAGGGTTGAAAATTCGATTTTCGACCCGCTCCACAGGCATCGAAAGTCGAATTTTCGACTGAGGTATGATGAAAAAAATTAATCAGCTTATAATTAAATAATCAGTTTAAAAAATAAGAAGCATTGAAGTTCTGAAAATTCAATTTATTAATAACCTTTCAAACTAATTCCAGAAGATGTGAGTTTTAATAGAATCAGTTGATAATTAAATAATCAGTTGACAACATAAGAAGCATTAAAGAATTTTTTTCATTGAAACATTCAAATAATTTTTACATTATATATTATATATCTTTTTCGTTTGAAATTGCATTTCCATACATTTAATTTATTAATGACCTTCAAAACTACTTCCAGGGAAAATTAAAATATATTAACATATTAATTAATCATTTCACAACATAAGAAGCAATAAGCAGCTTACAGAAAAAATTGGGGTTTTTATTAGAACCAATTTTTGGTTTCAAACGAGCTGCAACAAAAAGGAAACTCTCTTGCTGAAAAGGAACCCCAAATGATAAATGGTTTCTAAATAAACCCAAAGTATGGATTCAAATGGTTCTACTAGAGCCTTTTTGTTACTTCTGCCTTGACTCACTTCAAAGATTTTACAAATTAATGATGCACATTTTGCTTTATAATTAGAATTATATAATATTGCACTGGAAAAAATTTTCGGAAGAAACTAAAATCGTAGATATTAGTCATTCTCAAATGATAGATATCGCACATAAAATGTGACTGTTTCTGAGGTTAAGTTGAAAATCTGATGTTTTCCACTGCGCATGCACAAGAACCGCGGGACTATTCGAAATGATATAATTTACACTTGCAATATTAGGTTAATATTACATTTTGTTAAGAAGTTAGGTATTATTATAATTCAATTTAATTTGTTTTAAAAAAGAATAAAAAACGTATGTTAATATTTATCTGCATGACAATTCATAGTATTTATTTATTTTAAATGGGCCCGCGCTTTTCGGCACATGCACAGTTGAAAACGTCGGCACGCGCCGATGGCCATCTATTGGATATGAACGAACTAAAAAGGAACCCTTAATAAGAGTTCCTTTAGAGCAGTGGTCGGCAAACTTTTTGCTCACTTTTCAGGTAATGGCAGGGTTGACCCGAGAAATTTTGTTCGCCTGCCGCGCTTTGTTCTTCAACGCTACGTTTTTCCTGAGATGGGTTAGCTTTCCTTGGCGGGGGTTCATTGTTAGAAGGGATACTCAATGAGAATAAAAAGTGACAAATCAATTTTGTTTTAAATTCTTATATTAGCGGTTCAAAAGTATTGAATTCGAAATCAGTGACGTTTTTGCGATTACATATATCTAAAATTATACTTGTGAAGTTAAAAATCAACGTTTTGATGAAATATAATGAAAACTGAATTTTAAACTAAAAGTGTTATAGTTAATTGATTTGTAGTTTTTTAAGGCGTTTTTAGGTTATTTTCGATCGCAAAAATTCACAGATTTTGAATTTCGAGGTTTCAGAATGATAATTTTGAAATTTAAGAATTTCTTGTTTTGAATTTTAATCCCCGTTACTTGAACCGCTTAATAAAGGAAGCGTCCGTGGCAGGTTGGACCTTCTTGGCGGCAACAGGTACTGCCGCAAGATTTTGACTCCACCCGCCACGGCAGCTAGGGCTGCCGCGCGGCAGTAGTTTGCCGACCACTGCTTTAGAGCCTTAGTTCTAAACGATCCCAAGTTTTACTTGAGCGGCAACATTACTGATCCCTCAGTTTTTCTGTGTTATTTTTATTAAAACATTCGAATAATTTTTACTTTATATTTTTCTTAAAATTTGAATTAATAATAATCTTTTGAACTGACTCCATAGAAGAGTAAAATATATACATATGTACATATGATATGGAAAGCATAATTCAGGTACTTATTTCACAACATCACAAACATTTATAAAAATTATAAAATTGGAATAGAGGTAATTTGAACGTAAATAATCTTTTATACATTGAAAGTGATAGTAAAAATAAATAAATCGAAATAATTATCGGCGATCGATAAAATGAGAAATCTACTTTTCTACTTCTGTTGGTTTTAATTTTAAATATACAGAGGTCACCCTATGACTTACTATGACTAAAACGAAATCTTCCTCCATAAAATTACGAGTTTTCATCTATAGGAGGATAAGTGTATAACCCACTCAGTGGAAGAACCTGTATATAGTCAGACGAGGTAGTAACCAAAAGTTTCTGACTACATACATAGAAATAAGGATAAGTAGTGTACATAATAACTGTTCATGAAAGGGCAAGAGTTGAAAGGCGCACCGAGACTTTTAGCGAAGCGGATGTATTAGTCATCTGAGTCACTCACCGCGAGGTATCAATATCATCGGTTAACGGATTCCAGTAAAGGAACGTGCCATTTCAGAAAGTTCACGGAACGTGCTCATAATTGTAAATCCCATCTTTAGCATGGGGACGCGGAACTATATAAACCTCAGGTTCATCCCTGTAAATCGTCTTTGCCGTTCAAGCAGTCATACTGTCCACATCAATTTATGTACTGCTTTGACTAATTCGCGTGCTTTTACCTCACCGTTAAATATTCCTAAACGAAGAATCGCCTTGATTGAGCCGCGTGCTGCTACATCACTGCGAAATAGTAACGTGGAATCTAGTTTTGAAAATACAGACCCTTCGGCTTTCAGTCCTCGTATAAATTGATTTCGGGTTACTTCTCTCGCCCTTTCGGACTGAAAGGTAGCGTAAGTTTTTTTTTTTACCTTTTAACTTTACTGTAATTATTTCCTATTATCTCATGTTCTAATAAATAGTTGCTATCTCAATCACTGTTGTTTTGAATTTAAACAATCCCCTTGGATTGATGAAGTGTAAACGATCCCACAAAAATTAAAATGTCAGGCTTTACCAATCTGACTTAATCAGCCCATTTAAACTCCCTTATCTACCCTATTCACCAACCTACCCTCTTCTTTGCTCCGGACGTGACACTCTGAGTTCTCCGAATTCTCTAAATTCGTCAAATTCCCCGAATTCCCTGAACTCCTTGAGTTTGTTGAATTCCTTCAATTCGCGGAATGCCTACAACTTTATGAATTTTCTGAATTCCTTGAATTCTCTTAATTCCTTGACTTCGATGAATTCGTTGAATTCTCTGAATCCCTTGAATTCTCTGAATTCCTTTAATTCCTTGAATACAAGAAATTCTCTAGATTCCTTGAACTCTCTGAATTCTCTGAATTGTCTGAATTGCCTAAATACGTTGAATTCGCTGAATGCCTTCAATTTGCTGAATGCCTTGCTTCCAGTTATATCTGTGCATGTCGACAGTTAGACAAGTGACATCTGTGCACGTGCACATTTAAGAAAGTGACATATCTGCACGTTAAAGTACACAGGAGCCCACCTGTGCACGTCAAAATTTTGACGTGCACAGTTGTCCAAGTACTATCTGTACACGTGCACAGTTCTCCAAGTGATAACTGTGCGCGTCGAACTTTCAACGTGCACAGTTGTCACTTGGACAAGTGTGCACGTGGACAGATGGTACGTGGACAACTGTGCACGTCGAAATTCTGACGTGCACAGATGGGTTCCTGTGAACATGGACGTGCACAGATGGACCTGTACAGTTGGGCACGTGCAAAGTTGCTCGCATGTTGATGAGGCAGGCTCCTCAAGTTTTTTAAATTGTTTTTAGGTACAGCCGTCTTAGGATTGAGCGCGGTCGACGTTCGTTCTGTGGCTTGTGCTGATTTGACGTTTTCAACAAGGTCCTTTCCAAATAATAATTCATCAGGAATGATTGAACTCGACGAGTCTTTGAAAGGTGGTTCATACAGAGCAAGAATTAGACTTCTTCTAATGTTAGTGTTCTCGCATTGAGGATCAATAAGAATGCGACAAGAAACGCCTAAGGATTCTAACAGAGCAGTGTCCTCCGCATTGTTTGGAGCAAAAATCGTAGAAATAGCCTTACAGGTCGCGGCTATAAAAGCCGTCAACTTTTCTTGGGGTTGGACGATTTTCTTATCTCTCTTAAAAGACGATACTGGAAGTTTGCACAAATGAAAAACTGTATTTAGTTTGGTATGATCAAGGTGTATGCATTCACTAGGAGGCGGGTATTGCTTTAACAAGATGGAAAGTTCCTCCGCCAGTAAATCTAACTTAAGGATTTCGTTTGAACGAACTGGAAAGTCATCGTTCATAGGTGGAGCTAAGACTCTATTGCTGCAATACGTTTGCCCATTACCTCGAAAAAATGCATAGGTAAAGCGTTGCCAATTGGATCAGCAACATTTTTATTTTCAGAACCTGAAGTTTGAGACGTGGCCGATTTGTTCACTGCAGCATTATTATTTTGATCAATCCCAGTGTTGGTAGAGATGGGAATTACTCCTACTGCGTCGGTAAGAGACTGCGAATACAGGTATTCAACTTCCAAAGCTGATGATTCAGAATGACGACCTATACAAAATCCAAACAATGAAAAAACATTAACGTTGAGTATTGACATATAGATCATAAAATGAGGTCTTATATGTCTATAGTCAAAATTGATAATTTGAAGGAATATGAGCTTCTATTAAAAGTTATTTAATTTCACAATAATAGTATATTGTGCTACAAGTTGAAAAAGCGAGAGATTTAAGAAGAGTGTGAAGTTAGCTACCCGAGCGGAGCGAGGGTGGCTATCACACGAGTTTTAAATCGTCGCTTTTTCAATGTGTGGGACACGATACTTTTTCTATAATTTGTTAAAAAGTGCTAGTTTTTGTTTACCTGTTTTTTGTGTAAAAAGAAGGCGATTTTTTGTCGATTGACGCAACAATGACAATGGCAATTATCAAAACCATGGCAATAATACGGCAGTAATAATAAGTTGGTTCTCACAATTGAATAGTTGGCCCATAAAGTTGAGGGCTTCAAAACTTCCGATTTTTCGTGAAAAAAACGAAGCACAGTATTTTCGGAGAAACTATGACGTTTTTTTTTTT
>CAKNYM010050454.1:132200-147713 GCA_932195095.1 Andricus curvator
AAAATCGGTAACTTTTTACACCAAAAACAGGTGGAAAAACTGGCACTTTTTCGCGAATTATAGAAAAAGTATCATAAACATGTATGAGCCTGAAAATTTTTGGATGGGCTATGAACTCTTTAGACATAGGGTCTAATATGCAGGCATGAGCTTGATAAACTTTGTTGGGTATGAGCCCTTCAGATCGAAAAAAGTAATATGCAGGTATGAGCCTGTGAAAATTTCTTTGGGTATGAGCCCTTTAGAAATGTTAGGTTATTTTCCCCCCATGGGAAATCCACCATCCTGAAGCGTGTGTGGATATGCGCAATCGAAATGATTAAATTTTTTAAGTTTAAAACTATGAAGATCTCTATTGATTCAAATGAATTCTAAAAAGTAAACGTAGGAAGAAACATCTTACTGTAACTGGATTCAGATTCCGAACTGGAATAGCGTTTTCGATACTTGGACTTCTTTGATTTTTTCTTATGACGACTGTCCTCCTTGTCTTCTAGTTTCAAGATACGTTTTAAGATTCTCCTGCGCTTTCTTGGATCGGCAAACTCATCGTCCGATGACGATGAAGTTGATGACGAAGTACTGCGCCTTCTCTTATAACTTTTTCCCATTTCATCACTTTGAACTCACAAAATAACACAGAATGAAGTGGATTGTCTGACACAAAAAAAGGAATGAGTAGACTCACATCTGACAAGACGTTAGAGACGCGCGCGCCCGGATTTCCATTTTTTTTTTGATTTTTTAAATTAAATTAAATTTCCAATAACAACAAAATTTCAAAAAAATAGATCAGCTCTCCACTGGAATAGTTAAATTTTCAGTTAGAAAAAGTAATTTAATACCAAAAAAAAACAAATTGTCAACAAAATAGTGAAATAGTAATATGAAGCTAGTTTTACAAATAAATAATAATTGCTATTTGATTTTATATTGTAACTTTAAAAAAATTATGCACGCTCTGGAAAATTTGCTGACAATTCCAAGGTTTCCAGGTAGAGTAGACACTAGGGATGCTACAATTTTTTTCTCGAATTTTCATGCATATCGCCCTCAAATTTGTTCGAATCCACAAAAAAATAAATGCGTTTGTTTTTAATGATACTCAGAGATTTCGCAAACCCAGTGAAGTTTAACACGTATTTCCCGTAAGAAAAAAATACGTTCTTGCAAATTTTATTCAGAATCGTCAATATTAGGTGAAACAAGTTGAAACTCAACAACTCTCTTCACAATTAGATATAGAATACTAATGAATAATTACTTTGTATATATCATCCCATAAGTCTGTTTTACATAGGGTCCTAAAAAAACACCACGAGTAAAAAATTTGGTTTTGCGAGTCTTCGGCTTTAATTATGATTTTATTCGGGGTTTTAAATACAAATTTGGTTTCAAATACAGAAAATACTACATTCTTCTGATAATTAAATGCTGATATAAATTGTTTGAACAATTTATTATTATTGTTAGCACTATTCTTTTAGAATAGTTAGAAAGTGGCGGTTTCTTCCAAATTCTACTTTATTTTTCAACTTTCCTGTTATATCGAGTCAATCAATGAATTTCAACAGAGATAATTTTTTAATCAATTTATTATCATTTAGAATAATATTTCCTTAGAATAATGCTAGAAAATTGCAGTTTTTTTTCCTGAAAATATCCACTGTAGGTCCACTTCTCATTTAAAATAAGGTTAACATTAATTCAAGTTAACAAAAATACATGGTGAAATAATTTGTTATTATTTTTATTCATATTCTCTTTGAATAATATTATAAAGTTGCGTTTTTTTTTATTTTCAAGTTCTTGTTCACTTTTCATTTAGAGTGATGAAATAATGAATTTAATTTAGCAAATTTAATTTTGTTAACAAATTACAATTGCTTATAACTATTTTCTCCTATATTAACGCAAGATAGTTGCAGTTTTTTAGTAAATTTTTAACTTTGTGTCAACTTTTCACTTAGAGCGAGGTAATAATTAATGAAGTTCAACAAATATAATTTTTTAAACAAATTATCATTGTTTATAAGGCTCTCAGTAACTTTTTCAAAGGAAAGTTTATATTCAATATGATCCACGTAGAAAATTTAAAGAAAATCTCAAATATCAGTTTCAGTGCAGAAAAATATATTCACAAAAAAGACTTTGTAAACAAAATTATGTTCTCCATCTTCTATTTACTATTTGTTTATAACTGAAAAGCCAAAGCAATGTTAAAAATTTCAGAAAAAAACCGCAACAATCTCGCTTTACTATAGAAGTAGATAGTTATAAACAATAATAATTTGTTTATATATTTATGTTTCTTAAATTGAATTAATTATGACCTTGTTCTAAGTAAAAAGTGGACAAAAAGTTAAAATATTTCAGAAAAAAATCGCAACTTGCTAGCAATATTCAAACATAATATTAATAAAAATCACAACAGATATTTTAAACAATCATGTTTGTTAAATTCAATTCATCATTACCTCACTATAATTAAAAATTTGACAAAAAGTGAAAAATCCTAACCAAAAGTTGAGAATAGGCGACTTTGTAACTTGTCACATAGTTTCAAAATAGATTGAAGAGGTGAAAATAGTTCTTCTCAGATATTTGTATTTCATACATCTATTGCCCCCTCCTTTAAATGTTGAAAACTGGTGTCTTTCAAAAGTTTTAAATAAGAAAGTTTTGAAACAATGCATGAAATGCTAAACTATCTAGTAATGAAAAAATGGCATAATAAAACTTCAAAATTTTTTGTTGTTGAAAATGTAACTGTATTTTTAGAAATTCAAATATTAAGCTGAAATTTACCTTTTTTGTTGAAAATTCATACTTGGGGGTTGAAAACTCAGATGTTTTACAGAAAATTTGCCTCTCTGGCTTAAAAATTGAAGAATTTGGTTGAAATTTTTTTTCTTTCTTGACTAAAGAATCTTACTTGGTTGAAAATTTAACGCTTGTGATGAAAAATTTTCTATCTGATTTTGGAATTTATTTCGTACGGCTAAAATTTCATCTTTTTTGATTTTTGAAAATTCAACCCTTTATTTGATGATCAATCTGTTTTAGTTGAGCATTCTAATATTTTCTTGAAAATTCTTCTTTTTTGGTTGGAAATGTAACTATTTTCTTGAAAATACGTCTTTTCAGGTTGATGATTCAATTATTTCAGTAAAAATTAAACTATTTCGTTAAGAATTAACTTTTTTCCTTGAAAAAAATTGTTTTTGATCAAAGGTAAAAAAAATTCTGGTACATAGAAATATCAACTATTACATTTCTTGTTGCGAATTTATATTTTCTGGGTGAAAATTCAACAATTTTGTTAAAAGGTTATCGCTTTTGGTTTAAAATTCAACTCTTTCGTTGAAGATGAACGTTTTTATCAAAAATTCATATCTTCAGGTTGAAAATTAAATTTTTTTGTAGAAAATTGGTCCTTTTGGTATGAAAATTCAACAATTTGGTAAAAAAATCAAGACCGTATAACATTTCCTTCGAACACCCCTCCCCACACTCCCCTCAACCTCGTTAGGTAACATTTTTTGTATTATGTTTAAAAATAATAATAGGGGTTTCCTAAATTAAAAAAAAGGTTTTCAAGATGAAGTATTGCCTAAAAATAAATAAAATAATATTTTGATGTAACTCTGAATGCTTTTTAAATATTTTTTTAGTGAAACAAATATTGAAATTAATTAACATGAGTACTCATTAAAATTCACCAATTTGAAACTTTTTTTCAATATGGTAAAGAATGCAAAATAATATCATTATTACCATATTAGAAATTTCGAATATCTTTTTTTTGTTAAAGTTTTTTTTTTTTTTTATTCGAGCTGAAATTAAATCCTCAGAATTGAGAATACCAAAAAAGAATCTATAAGATTTTAAAGACAATTTTTTCACTTTATAGGATTTTATAAAATATAAGGATAAATTCGAGACTTTTTAAAAGATGTTTAGGACTTTTAGAAGTTTGGAAGAAATCAAAAAATATTTCTCAGAAATGTGTCCAAGCCTTTATATATTTTTAATTTATTTCAAACGTCTTAAATCCCTGAAAATATTTTTACCTCAATCGAATTTCTCTTAAAAGCTTTCGAAATTCTTTTGAGGCTTCTAAAGTTCTCTTTTCAAATCTTTGAAAATCTTCATTTTTTCAAATCTTCTAAAGTTTAAAATTCTTTTTGAATCTCTTCAAATCTTCTAAATATTCTTCGAAGTTACTTGATTTATTTTTTATTTTTCAGTCTTACCAAATTGAAACATTTTACTTTAAGACCTTCTACACTCTTTTTCGAAATTCTAGGAAATAGTTTGTAATGTTTTGAAACATTTGTTAATTTTCTCTTGAAACTTATTTTTTTAAATAAAAAATCATTTAAAATTTCCTCACGAATCTTAACAAAATTCTTTTTTCAATCTTTGCAAGCTTTGTAAACTTTAAATTCATTAAAAATTATCCAAATTTTTCCTGATTTTTTAAAAATTCTTTTTTAATTCACATTCTTCTTTGGCAATTTTTGAAATATTTTGAAATCTTTTCAAATATTCTCTTGAAATTAATTTATCAACATGAAAAATTATTTTAATTTTTCCGAGGAACTGAATTTTTTTTTTAAATACTTAATATGGAAAAATTGCCAAATTTTTCTTTAAAATATTTCACACACTTTTTAAAAATTTTAGGAAATTATTAAAAATGTTTATTTAATCTTTTTTAATTTTCTCTTAGAATACGTTAAAAAATAATCATTTGAAATTTTTCCATAAATCTTAACGACATTTTTTTCAATCTCTTGACACCTTGCAAAATTCAGTTTACCTACAAATTCTTCAAATCCTGAAAAATTGAAAAAATTGTCTCAAACTCTTCCATATTGCTTTTTCACACATTTCGAAATTTTCCACAGAAATCTTGAAGAAAATTTAATCTTCTCAAATCTTTCATGATTATTACAAAGCTTCTAATTTTTCTTGGATTTTTTAAAAATAATAAACAAACTAAAATGTCACTGAAAGTTATATTCATGCAGTGTCGCAACCAATCAGGTTTTCGGCAGCAATGTGTTTGATATTGTCGAGATATTTAGTAATACTGCTTTTTTTGAGGTAGGAAATGCGATTAAAAATGTTACGTGATCTGGACAAAAATACCCCCCCCCCCCTTTTTTTAATGTTACGTAATATATGAACGTTCCCAAGCCCACAGGAATGGTACATAGGATTCTTCGCTGAAAATTCCTCTACCAGTCTTCGAACTTTAACATTAATTTAACATTAGAACTGTAAAATTTTTCCAAACCCTCAAAAATTATTCCAAACACCTAAATCGAAATTTCGAAAAAACAAAATGACATGCATTTCTTTTTCAGATTTGGAACAGAATTCGGATGATCATTGCCCTTCGGTAGGAAAAAAAATTCAATGCATTTTTGGACCCCACTACGCCGTAGGCTTTTTTGACCTTCCGATTGTTTTCGATATGAAAAAAGTACACGTGAACTTCACAATTATTTTTAGAGTGTAATAAGAGTAAGGCGTAATAGATTGAGTGCGTAAATAATTTTTGTTTTTCACTTTCTTGAAGCAGTGACTTTTAAGAACGTTAAGCTGGTCGCGGTGACGTATATTATTTATAGGTTTCACAATATTACCTTCTTATCATTTTAATGAAGCTGAAAATATTACAAAATAGCGTTTTTTATTAAAGTCATATTGAGCATTCTTATATCTCTGGAGAAATTTTTTATTTTCGCAAAAAAATTGAAATTTCATTTTTAGTCGCTACCCAAAGCCGATTCTGAGAATCTATGAAATTTTAATCTCGAAATTCTCGGAATTGACTACCTTCTTTATATATGTTTTGAATTTAAGTTTTCCTAGTTTCGTACATTATTTTAGCTATAACTTTGAATGATTCTACAGTCAAGTAACAATCAAAGCCTTGGCAGAGATACCGTTGAATCGACAAAAACAAATTTATTTCCAAGAATGTCCTATTTCGTATCGTGATAGTATACATGTTATCGGACAAACTATGTCATATATAACAAAGTGTATCACATTTTTCTGGTTTTTGACACTTTGTAATTATTCTTTTGAAAATTATCACATAAATTCCAGTTTCCTCCTATATGTCATGTACCAGTTTGTAATGTGACAAATTAGATGTTTTTATATTTTGCCGATTTAAAATTCGAAAAATGAACCAAAATTTGATGAAATTGTTCACAAATGGTGAACAAGTATTTTCTGCTAGTATACAGTTCATATTAAAAACTAAAACATAGTTGGGATGACCACTCAAATCTAAAAAAAAGTCCGGATCATTTCCTAGTTCTCTTCTGGTAAAAAAAAAACATTTTCAAGTTATTAGAATTACAAAAGGAAAATTTTTTAAATGCAAACATTTTCTTCGTTGAAATAATTTATAACCCAATAACAGGATTAATCCCGATGACAAGATTTACAATATTAGTATCTCATTCTCAATTTTCCACACTTTACTTAAAGCTTTAATTTCTTATACAATCTGCAAATGAGAGAAAATTAGAATTTTCATTTCTTTCATGATGAAAGCCACAGAAAGTTTTTTAATTTTTATTTGACAGCTTCAATCTTGGAAAATGTCTCTCCTATGTACATGAGCTTACAATTTTTTGAATTTAAAATGTTTCTCTTCCCAAAGATTGAATAATTTTAAATTTCATGTTCTTAGATGTTTTAATTTTTAATTTAGGTGATTTGAAATCAGAAAAGCTTTGTGCAGTTTATACGATTCGCAAGAATTCCTACTCATTTTTCAATAATAAGTAATTACAAATTAGTTGTTTTCAACTATCAAATTATTGAATATTTCAAATAATTGAGTCAGTAGTTTCTCACTAATCTTTAGTTGCTCAAATTTCTCTGAATGAATTAGTAGTATTTCATTTTTAATTAGTGAAATTTGACTAATTTAGATTTTGAGAGATAAACAAAAATGTTTATTTACAACTAAATAGTTAAATTTTCATCTAAAATTATAAATCTTCAAACAAAAGAAATTAATTTTTTACAACGTACTTCAACTTTCAACCAAGTAGTTGAATTTTATTCAAACAAAACAGATCTATTCTCAACGAAAAATGTAACATTTGATGTTTCAACCAAGAATGATTTTAACTTAGGGGCCGTACTTAAATTACGTAACGGATTATAGGCCCTCTCTGAAATCCCCGTCCCTCCTGTAACCAACTGTAACAAAATATTTCTACCCCCCCCCCCCCCGACTCTTTCTGTACGTAATTTTTATTTTCCAAAAAATGTTTACTAGTTATTGCTAGTAGAATCAGGCTCTACAAAAATTGAATTTACAAAGAAAAAATATGACTTCAGCAAAACATTATTTTTCCACGAAACTGATGCATTTTTACCCAACAAAAATGAAATTTTCAACCAAGAAAATTATTCTTTTTACCAAAAAAGGAGAATTTTCAACTGAAAAAAATCAATCCTAAAAAAATGGAAAAGTTACATTTTAAGTTAAAAAATTAATTTAAAAAAAAAAAAAACTTTTCCACTATACAGATAAATTGTTAAGCAAAGACTTCATTCAAGAAAATAAATTTTTAACAATGTAGTTTAACTTATTACCCAAGTAGTTGAATTTGCAATTCAAAAAGATTAATTTACAACAGAATAGTCAAACTTTCAACCAAAGAGATGAATTTTCAACTAAAAATATAACTGTTGAAAAAAAAAATTTATTAACAAAGTGATTCAACCAAATCTTTCAAATAAAATGAAATTATAAATCAAAAAGATAAATTAAAAAAAAATAGTTGAATTTTTTGTGAAAAAAGATTCCAGTTGAGTTTTCATGATCAAAATATGAATTTTTAACCAAGAAATAAGTTTCTACGAAGAAAATGGAATTTTCCATCCGAAAAAACGAATTTTTACCCAAAAAGCATGACTTTTTCACAAAGTTATTGAATTCTCTACACAATTGTTGCGTTTTTATCCAAAAAAGATGAAATTTCTCTGAAAACAGAATTTTTATTTGAAACGAAAAAAAAAAAAAAAATTTTAAATCAAAATATGCATGTTTTAACAAAAAATAAGTTTCGACGAACTTAATTGAATTTTTCAGTCGAAAAGACGAATTTTTTCAACCAAAAGGGATGAATTCTTAACGAAATAGTTGAATTCTCTATTAAAAAGATGAATTTTTATCCAAGAAATATGAAATTTTATTGAAATTTGCTTTCAGTTCATTTTTTAACACGAAAATATGAATTTTAAACAAAAAGTAAATTATCTACGAAATAGTTTATTTACAACAAAATAGTAGAATTTTCCAACCAAAAGTATGACTTTTTCTCAAAATATATTTTTTCTTCAACCAAACAGTTGCATTTTTTTTCAAGAAAGATTAAATTTCTCTTAAAACAGATGAATTTTTAATTAAAAAACAAAAAAAAAATTTCAAAAAAAATAGTTGAATTTTAGTTCTCTTTTCAACACCAAATTATTAAATTTGACCAAATAGTAAATTTTCTACAAAATAGTTAAATTTTCAACAAGACAACAGAATTTCCAATCAAAAAGTATGACTTTTCAACAAAGTTGTTGAATTTTAAACCAAACAATTGCATTTTTATCCAAGAAAGATGTAATTTTTGCTAAAGCAGTTGAATTTTGGGATCAGAAAGACAAATTTTCAAAAAAGAGTTGAACTTTCAACCGCACAGTTGCATTTTTATTCAAGAAAGATGAAATGTTTCTTTTAAAACAGATGAAATAAAACAAAAACTTCAAAAAAATAGTTAAATTTTCATCCAAAGAAGATTCCAGTTCACTTTCCAACACCAAAATAAGAATTGTAAACTATAAGTTAGTTTTCTGCTAAATAGTCGAATTTTTACCCAAAAAGTATGACTTTTTAACAAGATTGTTAAATTTTCAACCAAACAGTTGCATTTTTGTACAAGAAAAATGAACATTCTACTATAACAGGTGAATTTTTAAATAAAAAAAACAGATTGTCAAAAAAAGAGTTGAATTTTCACCCGAAAGGATTTCAATAGACTTTTCTAGAGAAAAATATAAATTTTAAACAAAAAGTAAATTTTCTAGGAAATAGTTGAATTTTCAACAAAACAGTTTAACTTTTTTCCAAGAAACATGCAATATTTCTACTAAAAAAAGATGAACTTTTAAATTAGAAAGACAAATTTTCAGAAAAAATATTTTTCATCCAAAAAATATTTCAGTTGACTCATCAGCAACAAAATATGAATTTTAAACAAAAGGTTAATTTTATACGAAAAGAATTGAATTTTGAAGCCAAAAAGACGAATGTTTAACAAAACAGTTGAATTTGCAAAAAAAAAGATATCTTTATTGTTCAATTTGCAACCAAATAATAAAATTTATAACTAAAAGATAATCTTCAGGAGAAAGTTTTTGCGAATTTTCAAAAATTACGTAAATGAGTGTAGGAGCCCCTCCCCCTACCGTAACAAATCGTAACAAAATAACTCGACCCCCCACCCCCCTTGAGCTGTTACGTAATTTATGTTAAAACTTGAAATAGACCCTAAAAAAGAAGAAAAATGATACTTATGTGAATATTCAGTTGAAAAAATTAATTGCCAACAAAAGAGGATCACATTTTTAGAAAAATTGTTTAGGCTTCAAAAATAAAATGAATGTCTGACAAAGTAGTTCAACTGTAAAACAAGTAGTTGAATCTTCAAGTAAATCAGATGAATTGGGAATGAAAAATTTAAAAGTTTAATTCTAAACAAAAATGATAAATTATCAACCATAAATAGAATAATTGAATTTTCTGTTAAAAAATAAAATTTCCACAACAAAAAAACAACTAATTTCTAACCAAAATAGTTAACCAAGAGATATGCATTCTGAACCAAAAATACAATAATAGACTTTTCAGTCATAAATAATTAACTCTTAACAAAAAATGGTTGAAAAATACTTCAACTAAACCACAGAATAAACATCTCTTTATTCTGCTGTCCAAACTAAACAAATACATGTGAAATTTGTATGAAAAATAAGTTCCTAATGTCAATTGACGTGTAAGAGAATGTTTCATCCGGCTGTGTTGATAAAAATTAATAATTATTATGATCATTATTATGACGTAGCCTATTTACAAGTTTCAAAATATCGCCTTCCTATTGTTTCAATAGAGCTGAAAATGTTAAATAATCGCGTTCTTTCGTCAAACCGTTTTATTTGTCACGTTTTACATTTCTATAACTTTCGTATAATTAATATAATGTCTATCCCTAAATAAATTTATGTATTTCAAAAAAGTGGTCCTACTGGATCAATAATTTTAGCTAATTTTTTACATTTATAGTTTTTGTTAGTAAGCAGTAAAACGAAATTAGAAATTCAACAAACAAATTTTTTACTAGTTGTTGAGGTTTTTGAATGATTTGAATGCACACTTTTCGGAAATGTTCAATAAGTCGCATCTAAAATTACACACGTTCATCAGCCTCGTTTTTGAAATCAATATTTGCCAAGTTTCCGCCAAGCTATGAATTTGTGAAATTAAGGTTGGCTAACTAATAAGAACCAAAATGATATGTAAGAAAATATATTCAAAAAGCTTTTTTATAATGTAACCAATAAACTTAAAAAATAAATTTGCGTGCATGATGAAACTGACAAAAATTTAAGATTTATTAAAGATAAATTTTATTATTACATTTTCAGTTAAAATCATTGATTTTCAAAAAAGAAAAAGGGAATTTTCAACGAAATAGTTAAAAAAAATCAATTTCCTAGCAAAAATAGAAAACATAAATTCTTAGTGAAAAATTTCATGTTCAACAACAAGAAAAAACGAATTTTCAACAAAATTTGTTGCATTTTCAACTGAAAAAGATCAATTTGCAACAAAAAATAGAATACTTCAATTTTCAGTTAAAGAAATAAGTTTATAACCAAATAAAACAAATTTTCAATGGTATAGTTAAATTTTTACCTGAGCAGATGAATTTTCGACCAGAAAGATTAAATGTCTATTAGAAAAAACTAGCTGTGAATTCGATCTCGAGTGTTTCCACTTTGTTTGTATTTATAATTATATGGTGCTCATTTCACGAGCACTTTCCTTCCCGTTAGCAAATGTATTTGCTTCCTCATAAAGGAAGCATTAGTTATTTTTTTCAATAATAGACAAACCAAAGTCTTCATTTTGATCAATTTAAAAATAGAAATGTACAAAAAATGCAAAACTACAAAAAAATACAACAAAATTTTGTAACACAAAGGCAAATCAGACGAATCAAATTTTGTATTCGAAATTATAATTTTTCGAGCTGGAAAAGGGATGGGAAAAGTTCTGTAGCACCCTATCCCTTTCCCAGCTTTATGATTTCTTTACAAAAATTGTCAGAATGACCCTATTTGAAAACCTAGGATCAAAAAGTCTTTTCTGTTCTTGCATCAACTTGAATTATGTCAATGAAGAAAGTTTTACTATAAAAAACCGATTTTCAAAATATGTAAATTACCATAAATTCCCTACGCTTTAATAAAATATATTAATATCATGCGTCAATCGATTCGTCTCCAACTATGGAAACTTTTATATTCTTGCATCAACTTTAAATTATGTTGAAGAAAAAAGTTTTACTATAAAAAACCGTATTTTCAAATATTATGCATTACCATAGCTTCCTTACTCTTCAATAGAATGTATTAATATTAGAGGTCAATCGATTCGACTCGAATCAACACATCTTTTCTGTTCTTGCATCAACTTTGAATTATGTTAATGAAAAAGAGTTTTATTATAAAAAATGGATTTTTCAAATATTATTAAGTGCTCAGAAAAAATGCTGCAAATATTTCTAGAAATCCTTCGGCCAGTTTCAAGATATTAGTCGGGAAAATAAGCCCGCGAAATTTCATCAATTTATCTGCGACCGTTTTCAAGTTATCGTGTTCACAAAAAAGCGTGACATCCACGCATCCACACATACACACACACATCCTCACATACGTACATCCGGACAAATGCTTAGAACATTGTATTAGACATGTTTAAATTGGGGAAGGTTCAATTAAATGAATTTAAAAATTTAGGACAATGTTACCATTACAAAGCTTCCTCTATGAGGAAGCAAAAAGTCGAGAAAAAGTGGAATAGTCGAATTCTTAGTTAAAAAAATTAATTTTCAATAGAAAAAATAATGCTCAACAAAAGAAATGAAACTTCAGCCAAAAAAATTAACTTTCTACCAAAAGAGAATAATTTTTAACAAAAAACATGAATTTCCAACCAAATATCAACAAAATGCAGAAATTTTCAAACAAATAGGTGAATTTCAACTGAAGAAGATTGATGTTGGAACAAGCATGAAATGTAAAATTTTTAGTTTAAAAAATTGATTTTCAATTAAAAAAAACTATATTCCAAAACAAAGAAAGGAATGTAAACCATACAACATTTTCTCGTCAATTTTCTGATTAGCGAAAATCTTTGAAATTTAATCAAAACTGATTAAAATACTCTGTTAATTCCAGATTTTCCATTTTTCTTTCCATGAGGTATTATACTTGAAAAATGTGGAAAACCTCTGAAGTGTAAAGTTGTGAAGTGAAATTTGGCATATTACAGGATCAGTACCGAGTTCTTTTTTTCTAAAGAAAAAGTCATTAGTGCGCGCGTAGCGCTCACAGTATTCCAGTGATTCTACAAAACTTTAAGGTATAGGAGATTGTTATGGGTCACAGGATCGCCAAATAAGTACTTGATACTTATTGAATAATATATATTTATTAGTCGAAGATTACTCAAAAGTTGTGACAAAAGGGTTGTACAAGACACGTGATAGACAAGACGGGTTGTAAGAGACTGACTCACTAACTGGAAGACCGACCCAAAGGGGTGGTAGCGTATCGATTAGGGCTTCCAGAACCTTCTACTGTCATACAAGCTACAAGTGGTACATGCGCAATGACAAGTGTACATTGTATTGATTATTCTACATATACAGTAAAACCTGTCTATGCTGGCCAGCCGTGGTTCCATCAAAATGTGGCCAACTTAGGCAGGTCGCCAACTTACAGAAATTATGTTTCGAAACCCCTGTTTTTTTCATAATACATACTAGTACGCGCCTATGAATGAAATGAATAGCAAAATACGTTACTTTGAGATGATGGAACTTTTCGAATCTTCACAGAAAAACAGCGGGATCATTTTTGTTGCAGCTTATTTGTTATGTTCTTGAAATAATAGTCAACTCTATAATCTTCTTGCGTTTTGTACCATGAAAGAGTGGGGGATGACTTACTGGTACTGGTCGTTGATGTTTGAGTGGGGCTTCTGCTGGCTAAGTAGCTTACTAGTTTTCTGAGTCGATGTGGAATAAAATAAAAGAGACTACTGGAGAGGTTGAAGTCATTTGGTCTCTAATCTTCAAGCGATATCTGTCTGAAAATTGTAATTTACCGCTCTGCATGAATATCAGTGGCCACCTTTGGCAGGTTGGCACATGTGAAAAGCTTGCAAAAAGGCGGCCAAGATACAAGATAGAGAGGTGGCCAACTTATCGAAGAAGGATCCTATTAAAGTCAATGCAAGTTTTGCGGTTCTGTAAAAACCAGTCCAACTTAGACAGGTGGCCAGGTTACAAAGGTGGCCAACTTCACAGGTTTTACTGTATAAAGATTATATAGGGAGTATTAAGGCAGGGTATATAACACCCCCCTCTTTAGATATTATTTCGTCCTCGAAATTTTACAAATGAATCTTTTTTGGTTTCAACGCTTGAAAAGATGTCTGTAGTTGTATTTCTCGTGGACCTGCTGTATAAGTTTCAGCACTTGGTTGATTTTCTACTTTGTTTTTTATACAAAAAAGGATAATTTTCTTTGGTATACATCTCGTTATATATCTTAGCATTCCACATTTAAAAAGCGTGTGCATAGTTATCAATCCTATTGCTGTATAGCCTAAACGCTGTAACCATTCTGAAGTAGTTTCACTCCAGCTTTTTGGTTTTTTATGAGTGGACATATTATTGAGTATACTTTGGACATCGTTTAAACTAAGTTGTGCTTTTCTAAGTACATCTATGTCAATCCGCCTAGGCATTTGAATCAATCTCTTCTCTGAGCTATCTAAGTTTCCTAAATTATCGTAAGTTTCGTTTACATTAATTATTTTAGTCATATTTAAGTTTGTTGATAAATGAAGTTTATCATGGTTGCTATATATTTCACAATTTTCGCCGGTGATTAATGTGGAAACTTTGATTATAATCGGTTTGGTTTTTTCTCCACATACTAAATCTAAGTTTATGTCTGTTGTGGGGATTACAATATAGCCTCCTATTACCGGTATATACGTTATCTTTTGAAGCAAATAAGGAGATTGTGAACATGCTGTTTTTGCATATCTTCTCAGTAAACTTGCTTCGCAAGTATTTGTTTCATAGATTTTTAGATTAGGCTGATTTCTTTTACATATCAAATGTTTATTTATTTGTTTACATTTGTTAATTGTCTCTTTATCGATCAGTACGTAACTGTCTTCGAAGTCAATTATCAAATCATGGTCAGGAATTAAGGAAAGGAATATTTTGCCAAATTTGGTTGGGATTGAAATTATTCTTTTTACGGATCCTTCCTCGTTCTCAATGATTGGAATATTAATTATGTAACTTAATAATCCATTTACTACTGCTATTGTGATTGAACTAATATCGAGAATTTTTTGTTAGTCTTCCCTGAAATGGTATTTCGTTCTATGTTGCATTTCAAATTCTTCTAAAGTATTTTTCAAAATTTCGTTTATTTCTTCCGTCAGGATAGTTGTTGAAATTAATTTCATATTAATAAAATTATCTTTAGTATTCGAATTTAGTTCTTCAATGGTTTGTGATTCTACTTCATGGTCCGTATCTAGTGCTATTTTAAGGATTTTTGTTTGGTTATTTAAAACGGAAACAATATTCTCATTGTCAGTATATAATTTATCAAATTCTGGATTTATTTGGTTTGAGTCTGATTCAGTCAGGGTTCCGAAAAGGGTTTTAGAAATATCACCTACGAAATTAGCTAATCCTCTTTTATGTCTTTGTTTTCCAAGTAGCTTATCTAAAATTGTAATTTCGTTTATTAATCTATTACGTCTATGTTTTATTAGTCTTATTTCATTTTTCGCTGTACATTAATTTTCGCATGTTTTTTCTGTTAAATCAATTGTTTGTTCAATGGCTTGAAATCTACTTTCAGTTGTATTTAAATTGATCCCTATAATTAATTTCCAGTTTTCATGATAAAGGTAGGCTTTATTAATTTCCTCCATGTAAATGTTTCCATAAATTTCTTGAAGGACAAAATTTGCTTGTGTTGTTGTTATCAGCATCCATAACAGCAAAATCTTCATTTTTCTGAAACATAAAATGGCATCACTTGATCAATATGAAGTTGAAGAGTTTTGCCTTCAAATTTAATTCTCAAATTATTATT
>CAKNYM010050454.1:157713-167934 GCA_932195095.1 Andricus curvator
TAAATAAATAACACGAGAATTCCAGATCAATCTAAAATATATATACCTAACACTTATATACCTATCCACCTCATACCTATATTCCTACCTACCTTATACCTATATACCCATATGCACACTACTATTCTCCAACCGAGCAAGTCACGCCTACCCCGAAAGGGAAATGGCTTAATGGTATAATAATATAGGGAGTATTAACGCAGGGTACATAACAAGATTGATGGTATAATATAATCCCGCAAAGTTTGAGAATGTCCAAATGGATTTTCAAAATTGATTTCAAAAATTCGTATATGGTGCTTCATAGAAAAAGGTTTTCAATATCATTTATTAGAAATATTTTTGTTTTTAATTGGTTAGTCAACTTTGATTTCACAAATTGATGTGTAACTTGAAGAGAAATTGGCAAACATTGATTTTACAAATGTGTTTGTTTGTACTGGTAATAATAATTTATACTTGAGATATGAAAATATCTACATTTTATTTGTAAAAGAACGGAGTCCGTGGTCTATGAAATGAGGTATTCAATTTAAACAGTTTGTTCTAGATTAAAAGATTTCATAACGCTTCTTCCACGTAGTCGACGAACATTGGAAGTTTTCATAATTCTGAAGGGTTTGTATGTAAAAATCACCGATAGCAATCGGTATATATAGCCGTGAATATTTTTAAACCGTCTCACTCACGGTTCAGAAAATCTTTCTGCAAAAATGAAGATCTACATCAGCGCTCTGCCTTTTACCATCGGGGTTATTCTGCAATTTGGTAGTGAGTATACTCAATAGAATATAGATCTCAAATCTAAATGTAAAATATTACATATACTCTCTGAATAACAAAGTTGAATGTATTGAGCTAAAGTTTAAAATACGCAATTACACAAAGCTACAAAATTTTAATTTTTAAACCATTTTTTTCCTCTTTTCTGAAAAACACGAACAGGTAGAACATTTTCGGCTTCAGGACCGTATTCAATGAAAAAAAAGGCATACTGAAATGTCCCATCAATTCGTGATATTAAAAATATTGTCATCTAGTGTCACAACAATTTCAATAATTTGCGATAACTTTTTCCACTAAGTTAAAACATTTTATGAAATTCACGTGTATTCGATTTTTATGATATTCCTTTATGTATTCTGAAGCGCTGATCCTGAAATTAACTTCAGATTTTCCGTAGCATAAATATTATCAGAGATATTCAAGATTAATTGTTCAATATCACGTACAAAATGAAAAAATCATATTTTGCAAGTACGAAAACGTAAAAAAACGTAAGGTCATTTTCGCAAAAATACGGTCATAGTACATGCATCAGGTTTCAATTTCAGCTCTACTAAAAACCTTTAGCATTTCTGGTTTGTTTAATACATGGTTTCAAAGAGAACCATTAGTTTTTTTCACTTTTTAAATCTCTTTTTCTGAAAACGCGAAAAAATAGAACATTTTCGTCTTTAGGTTCATAATCTTAGAAAAAAAACCTACTGAAATATTCCACCAATTTATCAGAAACAAAATCCTGTTACCTAGTGTTATTGAAACCTTCTTTATTAACACATGTTAGACGCAAAGACGCTTTGATTTGTGATTCGCCCAATTTTACAGTTTTTCGTTTTCAAGCTTGAAAATGTTTAATTTTTTTTATTTCATGCTCTTAATATGTTCGATACATGATAGTATTCTATTCCTAAAACTTCTGTTTATTAATTATTCAATCTCAAACACTTAAGCTTTTAAGTAGCTTATTTTTTATGGCACCGAAATTAAAATGGTTTAGTATCTAATTCCTAATTTCAAAGTTTTTCTGTTAAAAATTATTCAAGTTAAACTGTTAAATATCAACTCATACATTTGGAAATTGGAATTATTCGCGTTCAGAGTCGTGCAATTTTGAAATATGTCGAAGCATTGTGCAAAGATGACGTTAAATCAGCAAAAATCTACGCTGCTCGAATATTTGTCCAAACTGTGAGCATGTGTCATATCACGAAAATAATTTTATATAAAAGTTGTTATGTTGATCCAGCGTTATCTCTGATGAGGCTTCAAGTATTGCTCAATTTTAGGTACGACAATTATGAAACTTTATTTTCCTTTTCCATCATTATTTCATTATTTTATTTAATTTTTAATTTTTTAAATCATTATTTAATCAAAAAATTAGAATTTTCAACGAAACAATTGAATCCTCAACCAAAATAGACTAATTAAACTTTCAAAGTTTCCAAAAAAGGGGGAGGCTGTTCGTGTTTCGTTACGGTCTATTATGTGGAGGGCGGAGTATTTTTTACCCGATCACGTAACACTTTTGATTGCATGTCCTATCTAAAAAAAGCGATGTTACTAAGTTCATCGAAAATATCAAACACATTGTTAGCTGAAACCTGATTGTTTGCGACACTGCATGAATATAACTTTTAGTGACTGTTTTCAGTTTGTATATACATTGATAAAGATTTCTGAATTTTCTGCAATATCAATTTTGTATATCAAAATTTACAAACAAATAATTTTACCTAATCATAAAATGTATTTCTAAATGTTTCTAAACATTATTGGTAGAAGAGAAAATTCAAATTATAAATGATTGTTTGATATTCGGAAATAATTCTGTTCTCAACATTTTGCTACCACATCATAATTTGTAATTTTTTTATATTTTCAAAGAGATGAGGAAAATTAAATTATGGGCAAGAACTTATTTTGATGAATTCGAAAAAAATTAGAAGCTTTTTGATGGAAACAGAAATTTGAATTTTGCAGGGTGTCAAGAGAATACAGAAAATATTTTTAAGATTCATGAGAAAATTTCTAATCATTGTTCTTTGATGAATATGAAGAGAAAATTGCAAAAATTACAAAACATTTTCAATTATTTCCTAAAATTTTGATAAAGTGTGTAAAATATTTTAAAGCAAAATTTTGCAATTTTGAAATATTACATAATTTTAGAAAAAATTCGAGTAGGTTTAAGAGATATTTGGAAGTTTGGAAACGATCAAACAATGATTGAAATTCGTGAAGATTTTTTAAGAATCTTGTAATGTTTCACGAAAATTAAAAAAAGTAGGTTCCTCGGAAAAATTTAAATGATTTTTTATTTTGAAAAATGAGCTTTTAGAGTAAATTAAAAAACTTAAAAATTTCAAACGATTTCTTAACATTTCGAAAATGACTGTAGAAGATTTTGAAGCAAAATGTTTTAATTTGATAAGATTAAAAAATCAAAGAAAAGTTGAGAAAATTCAAGAAATATTTAGAAGATTTGGAGAGATTTAAAAAGAATTTCAAACTTAAAAACTTTTTTAAAAATGGACACTTTTAAAGATTTCAAAAAAAATTCTTTAGAAGCTTTAAAAGAAATTCGAAATGCTTCAATGGCATAAACACATTTTTTTTTAAATTCCTCAGAAAATTTACAAGATTTTAAGGCAATGTTTCGTATTTTGAATGATTTTTCAAAGTTTTAAGAAAAATTCGAGCCAGTTGAAAATATTTTGAAGAATTCAAGACTTGGAAACATTTCAGAAAATTTATCAAATATTTTTTGATTCCTTTTAAATATCTTTTTAAAAAAGTCTGGAACTTTTCCCAATATTTCGTAAAATCCTATGAAGAAACAAAATTTTCTTTAAAATCTTCTAGATTCCTTTTTGACAGATCTGAAACATTCAAATATCTTTTCTAATTTTCTCAAGAATCTTCTAAAAATTATATTTATGTAAATTTAAAAACAAACTGATAATACTTATTTTCTTCTTCTCAATTTTCAGGATTTAATTTCAGCTCGAATTTAAGTATTCAAAAACTTTTTTAAAAAAAGTTATTGAAAATTTGTATACTGTATTATTATTAATATTATATTGTATTCTTTATGATACCGCAAGAAAGTTTTAAATTCGTGAATTGTAATTAGTACTCAGATTAAGTAATTTCAATATTTGTATGACTAAAACAAATATTTAAAAAGCATTTAGAATTACATGAAAATATCATTTTATTTATTTTTAGAGAATATTTCAGCTTAAGAATACTTTTTTGTTTACAAAACGTCTATTATGTTTTCAAACATAATACAAAAAATGTTACGTAACGATGGGGGTTGGGGGGCTAATAAAATAAAAAATAATGCATTGCAGGGCCATATTTTGGAAAATTCACAAACTTTGTTATGGACGACGCTTAGGGTCTCTTTAGTTCAGAAAAATGAAAGATAAATGTAGCGTTTGTTGAAAAAATTCATCAATAAAAAATGCATATATTTGTGCTTCCAGTATCAAGTTCGATGATGACGCCCGAGCCGTCGCCACTTCCTAATGGGCTGATACCGACACCGGGGTACCCTGATTTGACTGTTACTGAATATGTGCACAATGGAATAATAGTTAATGGTGTGTTTTATAAACAAAGCTCCGGATATGGACAAAAAGGTGAGACCGATAATTTAAGAACTAAAGTACAATTTAGACCAAAAATCGGGAAATGCTCAAACGACTCAATTTTTTTATAATTGAAGGCCCGTGTGCATTAAGGGCACCTAAAATTTTCACTTGCGAGAACGAAGTCCCCTTGAAGGTTTTCAAACAAAGTTTCAAAGTTTAATTGTAGTGTTATCTGGATGCTAAATTTTATTGCGCATCTTTTTTAACCTAGAAAAAAGTTCTTTCTTTTTTAGTTTTCAAATTAAGTTGAAAAAACGGTATTTTTGGAAACAATTGATTTTTTACTCTTTTTTTACATTAACTCCTGGCTAGTTCGTCTGTCTCTTGACTGGTAGAGTAATCATAATTTGGTAACATCTTTTTTTAAATATATTGGAACCTGAATTTTCAAATAATGACATCTGATTTGAATTAAGCGACCTCGAACCCTAAATATGATGATTATTGTCAAAATGTTGAGACTCGAGACACCTAATTAAACATTTTTTATTTTGTATATCAAGTACATAAAGTACTTAAGGCTTCTTAATTTTCAACAAAATACGTGAATCCATAACAAAGAAAGATTTTTCAGTCAATAAAATAAAATTTTTATCCATAAAAAATTACATAAATTCTCAACCGAATAGTTGACCTATAAACTGAAAAGATCAATTTGTATCCAAGAATGAAACAATTAAATTTTCATTTAAAAAACTTAATTTTGTATATAAAAAATTGAATCTTTTACAAAAGTATTGAATTTTCAATCCAATAATTACATATTCAATAAAATAAATTAATTTTCTACTAAAAAAGACGAATTTCAAAAAAATACATAAATTTTCAACCAAATAGTTGCATTTTCCACCCAGAAGGTTTTTAAAATGAAAAGTTACATTTTTAACAAAATACATACTTTTCTAACCAAATAGTTGAATTTTCAACCCAGAAGATTAAATTTTTACCTAAAAAGACGAATTTTCATCAAATTACATAAATTTTAAACCGAATAGTTGAATTTCTAAAAACTAAAAAGATCAATTTTCAACCGGAAAATATGAAGTTCCGACAAAAAAGTTCCTCTTCAGTCAAATAGTTATATTTTAAGTAGAAAAAAAATCAATTTGTACTCAAACAAAGAATTTTTAAAAAAATACATCAAATTTTAACCAAAAAGTTGAATTTTCAACAAACTCCATAAATTTACAATGAAATAGTTGAATGTCTGGACTAAAAAAATCAATTTTCAACCCAAAATACCATATTTGAATTTCCACGTGGAAAAATTAATTTAAATAAAAAGACGAATCTTCTACAAAACTGTTAAATTTTCTAACACATAGTAAAATTTATTACCTAATTGGTGAATATCCAAGACAAAAAGACGAATTTTCTATACAAAACAGTTAAATTTTCAATCCGAAAATAAATAATATTAACTCAAAAATTTCATTTCCAACGAAATAATTGAATTTTAAGTTGAAAAAATTAATTTTTACCCCCCGAAAAGGAAAGCTTCAAAAAGTATTTCAATTTTCAACGAAAGAAAATGAATTTTTAAGAAAGTAGTTCAACTTTCAACAAATGATTTGAACTATAAAACTAAAAAGATGAATTTCCAATTAAAATATAATATTTGATATTTAAAAACAGAAAAGATTTTAATTTTGAATAAAACACATCATTGAACCGGAAAAGACGAATTTGGAGCAAAATAGTTGAATTCTCAACCGAAAAAGAATCATATTCAACGAAACCGATGCAATTTTACCTGAAAGATTCGATTTTCTACCAAAAAAGACAAATCTACAACCAAATAGTTGAATTTTTAATCGAAAAAGGATCAATTCTTAACCAAAAATTGAATAGTTAAATTTTCATTAAAACGCAGTAATTTCCAACTAAGAAAAGCGAATTTTTCAATGAAACAGTTAAATTTGCCACCAACTTGTTCAATTTTCTACCAAACTGTTGAATTTTCAAGCTTAAAGGAAACTTTTTTCTCATAACAATCCTATTTTGAACCAGAAAATATGAATTTTCAACACGAAAAATTGAATTTCCAAACAAACACTCGAATTTTCTACCAAATTGCTGAAAGTTCAAGCCAAAATGATGAATTTTCTACAAAACAGTTAAATTTTCAACTAAAATTATAAATCTTAAACCAAAAGAAACAATTTTTAATGAAGTAGTTCGTTTTTCAACCCAGAAGTAGAATTCTCAACCTAAAGAGATGCATTTTTCACAAAAATTTTAATAATTTGCCTCAATTTTCACCACTAAGTTACAAAATTTCATGAAATTCATGGTATTTCCTTATGTATTCTGAAGCGCTGATCCTGAAGCCAACTTTATATTTCCCGTAGCATTAATCTTTTCGGAGATATTCAAGATTTAAAGTTCAATATCACGTAATAGATAAAAAAAAATCACATTGTGCACGTGCAAAAACGTAAAAAAAATATAAGATCATTCTCGGAAACATACGGTCATAGTACATGCATTGGGCTTTGATTTCAGCCCTATTAAAAACCTTTAGCATTCCCGTTTTGTTTGATACAAGGTTTCAGAGATAGGTATGGGTTATTTTCCGCTTTTTAAACTTGTTTGTCTGAAAACGCGAAAAAAGAGAACGTTTTCGCCTTCAGGTTCATATTCTCCGGAGAAAAATACTGAAATGTCCCATCAATTGATGATAAACAAAATATTTTTACGTATATTATATATTAGTTATTCTTATTTTTATTCATTATTATTATTATATGTATATTAGCTTAATTTTGACCGCACCGAAATTAAAATCCTTTAGTATTTAATCATAATTCCGAACTTTTTCTCCTAGAAAATTATTCAGGTTAAATTGTTAATCAAAAACTCATACATTTGAAAATTTAATTATTTTGGCTTCAGAGTTGTGCAATCTTGAAAAATATCGACGTATTCTAACTAAAGTTTTGGAAAAGATAACGTTAAATCAACAGAAATCTGTGCTGCTCGAATATTTGCTCAAACTGTGAGCATGTGTCATATCACGAAAATGGTTTGATATAAAACTTTTTTGTTGATCCAGCGTTATCTCTGCTGAGGCTTCAAATATTTTTCAATTTTAGGCAGGGCAATTATTAAATTTTACTTGCCTTCTCTATCAAGATTTCATTATTCAGTTCCAAATGATTGCATTTAAAATCATATGATCCCACCTTAAATATCCTACGTGACCCCCATTATCCCAAGTAATGATGAAATTTGTATAATTATAAATAAATTAATTCGACGGTATTTTCATTTATTCAAAACAGCCGTTTTGTTTCAGCGATAGGTGTAAGAAATAAAATTAGTTTGTATGGACATGATTATTCCCGCGTAAAGACTTTGATGACCATGGACCTTTTCAAATTCAAAGGAATTAAAATTTTATTAAATGTTCTAAAAAAAATTAAAATTAAAAAAATATTTAAAAATAATTTACAATATTTGAATAAAAAATTATACACTAATTTATATGGGATGTTGCCAAAAAGTTTTGAAATTGACTTGGAAAATGACTTCTGACATTTTGGAGACGATTATGGTTCGATGTGAATGAAATTGATTATTCAGTGGGTTTTCAAGCCGCTGGTTTTGAATTTAAAATCCAAAATTTTAACAACAACAAAAAAAATAATAGTAAAGTGGTAGCTCCAAATAATGTGTTTAAACAATTCAAAGGTTTTGTTTTTGTTTCTTTACTGTACAATAGGCAGTAAGTTGAATAGTTTTAAAAAACCGCATATTATTGCAAAAGAAATTTTTTTGATAAATTTAATGTTGTTACTCTCAGGGGAGCGGAAGTGTATGAAAAATATATTGTTTTTAAGGCTGTGAATAAATAATGCTCACTGTAAGGATACAATGTCACGAGAGTAAAAAGTTTTATATTGTCTCAAGATAAATAAAAAAATTGAAAAAATTGAAGTAATTGCTAGTGGAATTTTACAGATTTAATTATAGAAAAGTGAGCCACTAATCAGAAAATTTCTAATTCGAGTATTTAAGATATTTCCCAATTCAATAGTGAAAAACGTGAAAAATAGAACATCTCAATCAAATGACGCCATGGTGTAACATTCTTAACTCTATCAAACAATAAGAAGGTCATATTGTGAATTTCTAAACGTGATGTAACCTGTCTCCAATTAGAATACATTGCCAATGAATTGCCATTGAATCAATAGACTCTAAATTAATTATACACATTCGGGGTTTCAGGCGCTACTTTTCTGCAAATTTTGTTTTCGATTTTCAAAATTTTCTTCGGTTGTATATTTTTTAAATTTTCCATAGTAATTTGCAATTATATAGCAAACTTTGTAAAAATGATTTGCATTGAATAAGAATAAACTTGAGAGTCCAAAGAAGTTTATTTTTATTTTGCAGCTTTTTTTTCTTACGTAAAATTTACTTTATTGCCTCTCTGAATCATATTGTGAAAACTTAACAAATTACTAGTGAGATTTTACCATTGGCGAAAATTTGGCCACTCAAGATTAGTATAAAATTACAAATTTTATTGGTCAAGATATTACCCAATTCAATAGTGAAAAACAAATAATTGCTTGGTGAAAATATCTCAACTTATTCAGAAATGTATAATTTTTAGAAATTTAAACATAACAAACGTGAAAAATAGGAAAGTTCACACAATGTTAAAAATAATGATTTTTTATATTCAATGGGTCAATTGACTATACATTAATTATGCATATTCAGGGTCATCATGCGCTGCTTTTTGACAAAATTCCATTTTTGAGTTTAAAAATGTTTTACGATTCTACATATTTCCAGTTTTGATTCAAAAATTGAAATTATTTAAGGGAGTGTAGATTTATAAAAAACATATTGCCTGAAAGGCTGTAAATAAATAATAGGTCGTCGTACGAGAACATATCACGAGGGCAAACGGTTTTATCCAGTGAATTTCTGACAAAAAAAAACTTACTGAAACTAATTGCATTTCCAACAAAATAAATAAATTTTTAACCGAATAGTGGAATGTTTAACCAAATAAGATGAATTCCGAACCAAGAATATAATATATTAGAGTTCTTAGTCAAAAATAGTTGGACTTTATTGATGGGTTCTATTAATTTAGTTCACATTCAGGAAAATAACGATAAAAAGGGGAAAAGGGGAAGTTTCTTGAAAAAAGGGGAAACAAGTAGAATTCTTTAGAAGAAGGAATAAAGGGGAATCGGGAAATGAGTGGGAAGTCTGAAATATAAAAGTGCTTCACAAATTTCTTAAAATATTATTGATCTGTACCATTGCAGTGCCATCTTTTGCAAAATTCGCAAAATTTGTTCAAATTTATCATCAGTAAACGTACTTAATGTTATATAAGTTCGGATCATTACTTTCACTGACCCACCCCAATCTCTTTGTTAACAACCTTAGTTTTTGGCTTGACCCCCACCCCCCCTCAAATTGGTAATGTAGTTTATGGACGACCACTAGGGACTCTTCAGTTCATAAAAATAAAAATAAAAATTTAAGGTTCGTTGAACAAATTCGTTAATAAAAAATCCATATATTTGTGCTTCCAGCATTGCCAAGGACTAGTAAGTATCCTGCTCTACCTGTGTACGATGAGTATAAAAATCTTGCTGCAATATACTATGCTAGAAAGTTTTATCCAATCTACAGTATTCTATCAGAAGGTGAGTACGATAATTTAAAAATTAAAATTCAATCTAGACTAAAAATCTGGGAATTCTGTCTCAAACGTCTTCGTTGTTTTTAAATTCTCATCAGA
>CAKNYM010050454.1:168334-183480 GCA_932195095.1 Andricus curvator
GGGAATTCTGTCTCAAACGTCTTCGTTGTTTTTAAATTCTCATCAGAGAAGGTATTAGATTCGTGTAAAACTTGAGCCCCCCCCACCCCGCTTTTGTCAAGTGTTTACGTTTTGAGACCCTCTGAATCATTTATGTATGATTGTATGTATGCATTTATGTATGTCTGCCTCTGAGTGCGCTAACTTTTGGAAAATATGGCCTTTGGTCTGCTCGTCATGTATCCTTAACCAAATGACAAGTTCGTTAGCCAGCGATTTTGGATAATAATTCAAACAGAGCATTTTCAAAATTTTTAAGACCACTTTTTTTCAAGATCTAAAAATTCTGTGTACGGCTATTTATAGCACTCGGCAACTCAAACAATTTATCCTCACGAATTTTTTCGATAAAAAGAAAATTAATAAAGTTATAGGATTTCAAAAATTCCAAAAAAACAAACGCAAGTGAACATTTTAAGCCAAACAACGCATGATATGAAAAAAGGTCAAGAGAACAAAACCGTTGCTTTTTGGAAGCCCTACAAGATTATCATAACAACTTTTTGATTTCATGTGAAAAATTGAAAATTGAACTTTTTATTGCCCAAAAAATAAAGAAAAATAAAACATTCCATTTTGTCGTGAAACTATGCACGATACGAAAAAAGATGCACCTACAAAAATTATGCACCCAAAAAGGATCTGCAAATTTCTTTTTGATCAATTTTTTATAGGATGCGTAGTTCTTGTTTTATACGTAAAAAACAACACTCAAAATAAAGAAATTATATTCTTCGACAAACGACACAAGCTACGGAAAAAAAAATAATTTGACAAAAGTTGTTCACCCAAACAAGAGCTAAAAAATTTTTTATTTCTTATATTCTGATGAAACGCGTAGTTTTGGTTTTAATCGAAACAAATAAAATAAAAAAAATAAAATTTTTGAACAAACGACACAAGCTATAAAAAAAATGAATGCACAAAAGTTGCTCATCGAAAAAATAGCTACAAATTTGTCATGATGCATTTTTTGTTACGACGCGTAGTTTTTGTTTTAATCGTAAACAAATAAGTTTAGAAATAAAAAAATTAAATTTTTGGAAAAAGGATACGGGAGACAAAAAAATGAGAAGACAAAAGTTGTTCAACCGAAAAAGATCTACAAATTTGTTATAAACTCTCGTTATAAAAATATACTAAGAATAAAAAAATTAACTTCTTGGAAAAAGGACACAAGCTTCAATAACATTATATTTAAACAAATTTTTCGCCTTAAAATGTATCTACAAATTATTTTGGCTAAATTTAATTAATTATTAAGTCACTCCATATCAAAAATGGACAACTTTCCACCCTTAAGCAAATAGTATATTATTACCAATAAAAATAAATTGTTTAAGCAATTATTTTTGTCAACTCGAATTAATCATTACTTCAGCTTAATTGAAAAGTGGGCAAAAAGTAAAAAATCTAGTATTAATATAGAAGAAAAAATTTAAAGTTGAAAAATGGTGAACATTTTTTGAAAAAAAACTGAATTTTTCTAGCATTAGTCTCAGAGAATATTATTGACAATATTAATAGAGTGTTTAAACAATTAATTTTGTTAAAATTAATTCAGTTTTACCTTACTGTAATCGGAAATTGGACAAAAAGTGGAAATTATTTTTAACAACCGCCACTTTCTAACTATATTCTAAGAGAAAATAAATAAATAACCTCAAGGAAATCATAATTAGCACCAAAAACTCGCAAAACCCAATTTTTCACTTAGGGGTTTTTTTGGGACCCTATAAAAGAGAGTTACGGGGTTATATTTGAAAGTAATATTTTATTCGCATTTTATGGCTAATCGCGGAGAGAAGTGTTGAATTGCAACTCAATTCACCTAATATTGATGATTCTAAATAGAATTTACAAAAACGTATTTTGTTTCTGATAGGAAATGCGTGTGTTATACTTGATGGGGCTTGCGCCACCTCTCAATATAATGAAAAAAAATTGAATTATTTTTGTGTGGATTCGAACGAATTTCCAGGAAAAATGTATAAAATTTCAACAACAAAAAAAAAACATTTTCCCATGCATTTTTTGTCCACCCTAGGGCACATCACTTGCGAAAACGAAGTCCCCTTGAAGGTTTTCAAACAAAGTTTCAAATTTAAATTTTAATGTTATCTGGATCTTGAAGTTTATTGCGCATCTTGTTTTACTTACCCAAAAAGTTTTATGTTTTTTCGTTTTCAAATTAAGTTTAAAAAACACTATTTTTTGAAAAAATGAATTTTAATTCTTTTTTCACTCCAACTCGTGGTCAGTTTGTCTGTTTTTGGCCAGATAGAGCAATCATTACTTGAAAACGTTTGTTGAAAAAAATATTATTAATTTTTTCTTACTCCGTATAAATTTGACTTTTATGTCTTGCAGCATTTCGCTTATCTAGGTAATTTTGAGCAGGCAAAAACTTCTTAGGACAATCATTATTTAATTAAGTTTCTACCATTTATAAGATTTATGGTTTGCCATATTGGATCCGGAATTTTGAATTTTTAAAGAATGATATCTGATTTGAATTCAGCAACCTGGAACCCCTAAATATGACGATTTTTGTAAAGTTTCTAACACTTTTCAGATTTGTTATCAAAAAGGGCGGATCCAGGGGGGCCACGATTGAGGCACCCCCACCCCTGAGATTTAAGACACCCAATCTAAAATTTAAAAATTTGTATATCAGGTACATAAAGTACTTAAGGTTTCTTAATTTCCTTCAAAAATTTGAGCCTCCTAATTATGAGACCTCATTCTCAGTAAGTTTTCACACCCCGCTCCTTTTCTAACGTAATTTTTTTCGTGAATTTATTTAGGGGTCATCCAAAAATACCATAACACGATTTGTGCGAGGAAGTTTTGGTTAAATCGTTCTTTTTATTTCCATTGACAAAGTAGTTCAATTTTTAGAAATTGCTGAATTAAACTAAAAGAGAATAATATTTTCAACAAAATACTTGAATACTCAACAAAGAAAAGTGTTTCAGTCAATAAAAAAGAAAAATTTCATCAAAAATGTAGAATTTTCATGTTAAAAAAAATTGACTTTCAACCAAGAAGATTAATTTTCTACTATGAAAGACGAATTCTCAACAACATACATGAATTTTAAACCAAATAGTGGAGTTTTTAAACTAAAACGAAGAGCTTTCTGCAAAAAACTTGAACTTTCAATCAAATAATTACATTTTCGATCAAAAAGATCAATTTTCAATCAAGAAGATTAATTTTTTACTGAAAACACGAATTTTCAAAAAATTATTAAATTTTGAACCTAATAGTTGAGTGTTTAAACTAAAAAGATCAATTTTTAACCAAAAATGTCACAGTTAAATTTTCTTTCGAAAAAATTAATTTTTAATATAAAAAAATCGAATCCTCTACAAAATAGTTGAATTTTCAATCCAATAAGTACATTTTAAACCAAAAAGATCAATTTTTAACCAAGAAGAGTAATTTTCTACTAAAAAAGACGAATTCTCAACAAAGTAAATACATTTTCAACTAAATAGTTGCACGTTCAACCAAGAAGATTTTTCTAACAAACAAGACGAATTTTCAGCAAATCACATAAATTTTCAACCGCATGGTTTAATTTTTAAACTAAAAAGATCAATTTTTAACCAAAAATGAAACAGTTAAATTTTCGCATAAAAAATTGATTTTATATAAAAAATTACTCTTCTACAAACTATGGAATTTTCAGGATAAGCAGACGATCTTTGTATCCAAAAAGAGTTGAATTCTCAACCCGAAAATTGAAGTTTTAACAAAAAAAGTTCTTTTTCAATCAAATAGTTATATTCTAAGTTGAGAAAGTTAGTTTTTCACCAAAAAAGGAATTTTCAACAAAATAAATGAGTTTTCAATCAAGAAGTTGAATTTGCAACAAACTACATAAATTTTGAACCAAATACTGGAATTTCTATACTAAAAATAGCAATGTTTAACCAAAAATGCAATAGTTAAATTTACATTTTAAAAATTAATTTAAATTGAAGAATAAATCTTTCAAAAAACAGTCGAATTTTCCACCACATAGTTAAATTTACTACTTAATTGTTGAATATCCAAGACAAGGTGACGAATTTTCTATTCAAAACAGTTGAATTCTCAACCCGAAAATATGAATATTCAACAAAAAATTTCATTTTAAACGAAATACTTCAATTTTAAGTTGAACGAATCAATGATTACCCCCCAAAATGGAAAGCTTCAAAATGTAGTTCAATTTTCAACCAAAGAAATGAATTTTCTACTTAAATTATGAATCTTCAATAAAAAAAAAATGAATTTTAAAGAAAGTAGTTCAACTTTTAACGAATGACTTGAACTGTAAAACTAAAAAGTCCAATTTTCAATAAAAAATATAATATTTGATATTTAAGAAAGAATGTTTTAGTTTTAAATAAAACACATTATAATTCAACCTAAAAAGACGAATTTTCAGCAAAATAGTTGAATCCTCGACCAAAACAGATTAATTTTCAACCAAATGATTTAATTTTTAGTCGAAAATGGATTACTTTTTAACACAAGTAGACTAGTTAAATTTTCATTGAAAAACAATAATTTTCAACACAGAAAAGCGAATTTATTTTCAGAACAGTTCAATTTTCCACCAACTTGTTGAATTTTCGAGCCAAAAGGACAAATTTTCCACAAAATGGTCGAATTTTCAATCCGATAATATAAATTTTCAACAACTAAAATTGAATTTTCAAACAAATACTTAAATGTTCTACCAAACTGTTGAAGTTTCAAGTCAAAGTGATAATTTTTCTATAAACCAGTTGGATATTCAACCTGAAAATATAAATTTTTAACAAAAATGTTCACTTTCAAACCAACAGTTGATTTTTCAACAAAAATCATGAACCTTCAACCAAAAGATTGAATTTCTAATAAAGCAGTTTAACTTTCAACCAAGGAGTTGAATTTTCAATATAAATTGTACACCATGTAAGACGACATAGAAAAATCGTTGCCCCTCCCCCTTCATGTACATTCTTTGAAGAAAATTCACAACCGCCCCCTCCGAAAATTTTTTTGGATTCGCCTTTGGTCATCAAATGATTACTGACTTTCTATGGATTTTGTAAGACGGGAAATTCGGAACAACTTTTCTCTGTGATTTTTCCGTATTCTGCACTTAATTGGCTTCAGCCTTATTAACGGATCATCCATTTTGGTCAATTCTTTCCTAAAATTCCAAATTTAAATGACGATTCTCAGTACCTCTAGTGTAGGGGGGAGTGTGACCTTTATGTTCCCCCTCCCACAAAAAAAAATTTGGCATTCAGAAAAGAAATTCAAAATTTCTTTTCTTGGACAATTACTTAGTAGACACACGATTCAGTGTAAAATAAGGGTGAGGAGGGTAGGTTTCAATTTACAAAAAAATGTAATAGTCTCATGAAAATAGTTCTATTTTCTAAATTCTTGTATAATATGCAATTTATGAAAAATTTAAAATCAGTCGAGTTTTTAAAACATTTTTACTACAAGTAGAACAAAACGTGAGCGAGTGATTTGGCGGAGACGTTAAATTGCGTGCGATTTCGTACAAAGCAGTGGAAAAACAGAAAAACGAATATTGACCTATTTTATTTATTTTCTAATAAAGAATCTTCTTTCACTTATTATAACCATTATATCAAGTTACTCCTTTCTATATTTTTCTTTTAAATTTATTTTTTCTTTTAGGTGCACCAACGTATCCTCCCCATCCCGAGTAGTTCTAAGTTGATGATTTTTTGAAATATTTAAATAAATTAATAACTATATTTTTCTTTTACAACCAGAGGTAGAACCATCCCGTCTTCACGAGGTTATTCCTGAGTATAGTGTTCTGTACCGTAAAGGAACTAAATCATGCATTGGAATATTCTATGGGGATAAGTTTTACAATAGACGTGGTAAAAATGATAATTTAAATAACTACTAAATAATCTAGAACAAATATTAGAAGATTCTACCTCAAAGGTTCTTAGCTTATCAAGTTACTTTTCTGTCAATTTACCCCTGGCGTATATTATAAAACAGTTTTCGCTCGATTTAAAGTGTACTTGCAGTCCAGGCATCTCGCATTAAGAAAAGCCTTTTTATCTTTTTAACTAGAAGCCGTGCATAAATTACATACATTTTTTCCTGAAACTATAAAAAAAATTAAATTTTAACAAAAATGTTAATTTACAACCCAAACAGACCAAAAAAGAGGAATGTTCAACAAAAGACAAATTTTTCAACAAATAGTTAAATTTTTAATCTAAAGGATTAATTCATTTCAAAAAATACGATACAATAAAGAGAGATTTGTTCTCAAATAGTTTTTCATTAAAAAAGATCAATTTCCAATTTAAAAAACGAATATGATACACAAAAGTCTAATTTCTACCAAATAGTGAAATATGAATTTTCAAACAAGAAGAATAATTTTCTAGCAAAAAGACGAATCTTTAACGAAACACATAAATTTTTATTTAAAATATTAATTAAAATAGTGCAATTTTTGACCAATTCGTTAAAATTTTTAGGCCAAAAAAAAGGACTTTCTACAAATCAGTTGTATTTTCTAGTCAAAAGATAATTTTTAACACAAATGCAAAAAGGTGAATTTTGAAACTAATAGTTGAATTTTTAATTAGAAATATAAATTTTTAATAAAGAATAATAATTGTTTACTACAAAAGACGTATTCCGAATAAAATACATAAATTTTTATTTGAATAGGTGATTTTTGTACCAAAAAAGGGGAATCTTCAAAAGAATACATACATTTTTAGCCAAGTAGTTGAATTTTCAAACAGAAAGATAAATTTTTAACAAAGAATATTAATACATAAATTTTGTAACCCAATATTTGAATCTTAAAAAAAAAAAAGATAAAGATAAAGATAAATTTTCGACGAAGGCGATACATTTTCTGCTAAAAAACACGAATTGAGAACAAAATACACAAGTTATTCACAAAATAGTTGCATTTTCCACCAAAAAAATATGAATTTACAACAAAATACATAAATTTTTATCCAAATAGTTGAAGTTTCATTCAAGAAGATTAATTTGCTACCAAAAAGGACGAATTCCCAACAAAACACTAGATAAATTTGTTATCCAATAGTTCAAATTTTAACCCAGAATATTATTTTTTTACCAAAAAGATGAATACTGAGCAAAATGCATAAATGTTTATTTAAATAGTTGAATTTTCTACCAAAAACGACAAATCTTCAACAAAATGCATATATTTTTAACCAATTATGTGAAAGCTCTAAATACTTCAAATTTTGTTTGTTTGTTTAAATAATCTGGTTATTAATCGTTTTGATATTTCATTTTGGGACTTTGGCTAATTAGACTTAACAAATCGTTCAAATGTTAGCTACGCTACCTATCAAAAATAAAAGGTTGTATTTTGTCATAATTTTCTCATAATTTTTTCACTTTTGATTTTTCTGCCAGACATTTTGCTCCATAATGCAATTAAATGGTCAATTTAGGGGAACATGATTTCTTCAAATTCTTTAAAAAAAATTTCTGTGACGCGTAGACACATTACTATCAAATTGGAAATTCACATCAGGACCACTGAATAAACTGTTTTAGCCACAAAAGACGCACCCTACCTAGTTGAAATGATAGAAAACCTAGCAGATGCTTGGATTGAAAAGGCACATGTTTATGTTAAACAACCTTTGCTCAAATTTTTTAAATCTTTGAATTAATTACTGAATATATTTTTCCTACAGCAAAAGGATGTCGAAGATGTCGTACTCAAATACTCGCAACCAAAGATAATGATTTCGTAACGTCAGGTGGTAGGCCTATTGGAATGTTTCATTATGGTGGCTTTACTAAGTTTATTGTCAAAGAATAGAAAGAATTGAGGACCCTCCATTTTTTTGTCTCAATTTTTGACTCAACGAACCTTGCCTGTCCACTACTATTGTTTCGCAATGTACCTGGGTACTCGACGGTTCACAGAAAAAACCCAAAGGTAAAAAGAGTTTCAGGTAAAAATTCTGAGGGTAATCTCGTCATACAGAAAAATTGAAGATCGATACAGGTAAAATCAAACAGCGATCTTTTATTTTACTCTTGCCAATCTTCAGTTTTTTGCATGCCGAGATTACTCCTAGCATTTTACCCTGCAACGCTCTTCAGTTTTCACCTTTTGTTTTTTCTGTGTCAAGGCGTACGCAGATGTTGAATGACTCACGGGTACCCATGGAGTTTTCCATGAGCTAAGCTTGCTTTTATCGATGCTAATATGTTTTCCAGTCGTCTAATTTTGCTATATTTTCAGTGCTTTTTTCAGTTGCTTCAAATTTTATTATTATTTCCTCATAATATATTGATAACATGACCAATTATCAATATCTCTGAGAAGTTTCCTTCCCTGAATTAATTAAATTAAATAAGCATGTTCGATAGGGCAGGTTTGGCTCAAAAATTTAAATTATATTTTAAGTCGTTAATAGTCGGAGGTTTTTAGGTTAAACGATAATATAAATTACGACGTTTATTTCTGGCATGAATTTAGGTTATGAGCCATAATTATAATTATTGCACTGCATTGTGATCTATTATACGTAGAGATTAAATTACAAAGTGTCAGAATTATAATAATTACGACTTTTATAATTGCAATTTGTTTTATGTTATAGCAATTTCATTGTTCTATATTACGGATTATAATCGTATAGAAATTACATTATAATTATTGATATTTCTTAATACGATTATATTGTTATTATTACAATATCATTATACTTGCGTTATATAGATAGACGTGAAGCAAGGCGAGAGCAGGCGTCAGGCAGAGCACGTAAGGACAGCAGATTCAGGAATGATCTGATTGCAGTGTTGGCCCCAAAAATCCCCACGAAGTAGGAAAAGCCACGCTAAGCCTCATCGACTCGGGAACCAATGAGGCACAACCTGCCCCACCAGACCGAGCTGCAGCGCGCTCGCCAAGTGTGTCTGCACAAGGGTTGCGTGTTCCAGCCATAGATCTATTCGGTCTGCCACCTCACACCGGATCCAGTCACACCAGCGAGCCTACAGTAAGCCTGCCTAGAATAAGGTTGCTTAAACGAGAGTGCAGAAGCCGCAGGGACTACACGTGTGCGAAATAGAGCCACTGCCGAAAACCCTGTTGCGCTGACGCGAAACTGAGCCACTTTCGTATTTAAGCTAGCTTATCCAAGGTAGGCTTACTCTTGGCTCGCCGATGTAATTAGATCCACCAAGAATCATGGATACTTGCCTTCAGTCGCCGACGCTTGACACCTGCTAAGCCTTGCTTCTTCTCTGTCGCTGAGAATCACCAACCGGTTAGTCCTTCTGGGAGCAGTAGCCACGTCGCCTCAGGGTGACCAATTCAGCAGACGTCTTTCCCTACACCAAGGCCATCTTATTATCCTTAGTTGTGTATTACATTATTGTACTTAGCTTTAGAAATATTATATAATCTAGGTAGAATCCACTTCCAATTGGGTTCTCTGTAATGCTTTGAAGCAGCAGTTAGTCACGTTTGAATAATCGAAGTATATTGCAGTAGCAGATTCAACAAGTTCGAGTCTGACGACGGTCCGTAAGGCTCTGTCGCATGTCAGGATTCGTTTTTGTAACATTTGACAGATTTCTGTATTTTCTTCACTTACTCATTCGCAACAGGGTAAGGTTTGATCAGTATCGACTTATTTTTCCTCGATTTGAAGAGAAAGTCATGTCCAGTATTTATTCGTCATCAGTCATAGTACTTAAAATCTACTTCCGATTAATCGCACTCGACAAATCCTGTTGTACTATTTTTTTGAATAAACATTTATTATTTAGTGCAAACAAATTTTATTATTGACGTCAATCCCTCTCATCTTAGGATCAGTGGTATTGTGTGGAACGAACCCTCAAGAATGAAACTTATTTCTCTAAAAAAGATCTACAAATTTTCTTCAGACCATTTTCTGCTAAAACTTATAATTTTTGTTTTAATCGTGATAACGTTTTTTAAGGAATCATCATTTTCATTTTTGACCATATTAGGCCAGATAAACAAACATTATATATGGAAAATTGTTCAGCACAGGATCTACAAAAGTAATTTAGACTATTTCTTTACTACGCTTTTGTTTTAATCACGATTACACATCTAAAGGAATAAAAAATTTTATTTCCGGCTAATCTATGCAACATACAAAAAAGTTCCACATAACAAATTTGGGCTTTCAAGAATACCTACAAAGCCGCCTCTCAATATTTTTCGATAGAACACACTGTTCTGCTCTTAACCATCAAATGTTCTGTTGAAACATAGAAAATTCAACTGATTAGCCAACCGACGCCTACAAAAAAGGGTTTCGTAGACTATTGAGACGTCAATTAAGCCTTAATGGAATCTTCAACAAAATTTTTCTTTTTAATTAAAACAAAATTGAAACAAAAAAACAATATTTTTTTAATTCAGCTTGAAAAATTCAATTTGAATTCATGAAAAAAATTGAGCTCTATGTCAACATTAGACCCTATGCCCATATTGGGCCCTTCCTTAATTTTGGGTCCTATGTCAGTTTCGGGCTGTATGTCCATTTCGGCTTGTATAACGGACCCCAAAGTATAAGGAATGGAGAAGTTGTGTGAGTTTTAACCAGGTTGTATATACAAAACCAGCACTGGTAACCACCGGTTAATCAAATAAATACATAATACTAAAAACATAATAATTCATTTCTTAATTTGTCTCTAGAGTCCATAAATTGAAATAATAATTCGAACATATTTTTATTTTATCTTCTTATACCTAAAATTCAGAGCATATTTAGCTAAAAGTAATGTAAGTTTTATAATAAACTGAACTTAAACCGCTTTAAATTCATAACTGTTCAAGTGTAGATGTTGAATTTTCAACAAGATAGATGAACTTTCAGCCAAAACGACGATTTTCCAACAAAATACATGAATTCTCAACCAAACAGTTGAATTTTGAACTAAGAAATATCAGTTTCCAACTAAAAATTGAATAGTTAATATTTCAGTTAAGGAAATTAATTTTCCACAAAAAAAAAACATATGATGAATATTTAAGTGGAATGGATGAATTTTAAACCAAAAAGATGATTTTTTTAGCAAATGAGTTTAACTATGAACCAAATGGTTTCATTTTCAACCAAAAAGATGAATTTTCAAACAAGAAGATTCATTTTGTACAAAAAAAATTTCAACAAAATACATGAATTTTCAACTAAAAAAGACCATTTTTTAACTAAATGGTTAAATTGTAAACTAAAAATGATCAATTTTCAACTAAAAATGGAATAGTTAAATTTTCATTCAAAAAATGAGTTTTCAATCCAGCTGATGAATTTTCAACTAAAGTAATAAATCTTAAAGTGGAATAGTTCACTTTTGATTCAAAACGATGAATCTTTAACCAAGAAGATCAATTTCTACCAATAGACGAATTGTAAGCAATTTACGTAAATTTTCAATTTAAAAAGTCTAATTTGCAACAAAAAATTGAATATTTCAATTATCAGTTAAAAAATTAACGTTCAACCAAAGGGAAGAATTTTCAACTAATATGATGTTATATTCAATCGGAGTAGTTACATTTCTAGTTTTAAAAAAATTCAACCAAGCTGATGAATTTTTAACTACAATGATGAATCTTCAACTAAAATAGTTGAATTTTAATCCCAAAAGATTAATTTTTGACAAAAAGCATGAATCTTCAAAAAGAATAATCAAATTAAAAAAAAATTGAATGGTCAAATTTGTAGTTGAAAAAAAAAAAATGATCAACCAAAGAGATGAGTTTGTAAATACAATTGTATAATTGAACGAACTTACCTGTAAGTGAAGATCGATTGTAATTATATGAGCGCGCCCTCCGAATAGATCAACACGTAGTGCCCTAACTCTTGGTCAGACTTACCTCTCTGACTGACGGCAATTTGAGAAAAGGAGAAAGTAAACATAGATTTAATACAGAAAAAAGGAAATGCTTCATGACAGAACAACGTTTCTGACAAACCTGAACAGATAAAAATATATTTAAATCAAACTAGCCACCCAAGATGGAAGTAGTGAAACTTAATCTATCTTGTAGAATAGGCCGCATGTAAAACATTGCAAAGGTTTGAGAACTTTTAGTTCATCCTGCAGTTTTCCCAATGACATCTACGTCTACCCCAAGACTGTCAGCTGCTGATGTGGCAGCATGACGGGTACGATGAGCGGAAAAAACGGTCGTATCAATACCACATTTCGTTAATGTCGTCTTAACCCATCGACTTAATGTCTGTGCACAAACTGCTTTATGAGGCTTCCTAAACGATATAAATAAATTTTTGATTGACTCCGGCCACAGAATTGACTTGAGTAAGTGAGACTCTAGTATCGATGCAGCACAGAGTTTTTGAACCTTGTAATAAGATAAAATTGGGATCGTTTGAGGTTGATTTTTTCTCGATGTTTTAACCTGCTCAGGGATTCGAATCTCAATGCAGGATGTAGTTTTTCTTACGTTGTCAACATTTATAAGCGCAAAAGTCTGTATCCTATAACCTCTGACTAGAGCAAGAATAGCTGTAAGCTTCATCGATAAATCTTGAAAATTGAATTATTTGTTTAAGGGTTTTGAAGAAAAGTAGTCGAGAACAACGTTAGGGTCCCACGTATATTCATATCTTGGCGTCGCTGACCTTAGACTAGAAATACCCTCAAAAAACCTTTGAATTCTTGGATGAAAAGGATCTAAAGAATTTCTCGTAGCAAAGTTCCACCATTTTTATAAGGCAACATTGTAGATTTCCATTGATGACAACCGAAAAGAAGCAACCGATATTTCCAAAGAAGGCTCTGGAATTCCTTGAAGTTTCAGTGCTTGGCGGATAACCTGCCGGCCATCAGGGTAAGGCTCCTCCAGAACGGATAAGGTTCCCTATTAGAAAATGTTAAAAGATCATCATTAGGCTCGAAATAAATTGGTTTGTGATGGAGCATTTACTGGAAAACAGGGTACCAAGGTTGGGTAGGCCAATCTTGATCCACAAAAATGCCCTCAGCTCTTTCTGATTTTATTTTATTCAGAACTTTCAGGATTATAGAAAAGGGTGGAAAGTCATGAAAGAAAAACTTTCCGTAAGACAAAGTAAAAGCGTTAACTGCTACTAAGCCAGCTACTTTCTTCCAGGAACCTTAATATTTGCACTTTGCAATGGAATGAGTAGAAAATAAATCAACCACCGGGTCAATGAAAACTTGAAATATTTTTCTCAGAGCGAAATCTGCTAATTCATATTTCATTTCTGGCTCAAGTCTTCGTGATTCAATTTCTCCCTCAATATTCTCCTTGAGGCTGATATAGGAAGCGAATATCCATAATCGGCGTGCCTTGCACCATTCCCAAATCTCTCTTGCTATGTTGTTAAAATGAACATACTGTGTACCTCCCATTCTAATAATATAATAGATGGCGGTCGTGTTATCCATTCTCAAAAGAATGTTACATGATTTTGAATGCTTGGCAAAACAGTTGAGACCAAAGAATGGGACTTTAAGTTCTAAAAGGTTTATATTTAGAAACTGTTCCTCCTTTGTCCAAAAGACGTGAGATCTTTGAGAATCACAAGCAGCTACCCAACCAGTCAGAGAAACATCTGAGAAAATCTCGATGGTGAATTCTGCCTCCTTTATGGACCTATAGCCTTTTAAAATATGGCTTTCCCATCACAACATCCTTCGTGTTTAAATTTAATATCATGTGCGCGTCATAATTATAGAAAAGAGCTGGACAACAGGCTATTAAAGAAGCGATACATTGGGCAAATTCTCTAATCTTGCATTGCGATTTTTGAAAAAAATTTTCTACCTGATTGAGGACAGAAAGTCGCTTGGATTCAGCAAGTTGTGAAACCATTCGTGACGAATCAAACATCCAGCCTAAAATTTTACGGATGTTACTTGAAACTGTCTAACTTATCTCCTCGTTAATAACAAAACCGAGTTTCTCTAACAACTTTTTGGTCGCAATTAAATGTTTTGAACAGTCAGAGTATGCATTACCAATAACCAAAACATCGTCCAGATGAATAAGGGACAAAAAAACCAGACATTCTGAGAAGAGACACTGCAGGCCTTAAAAGCTTCGTGAAAACATAAGGGTACAAAGACCAAAGGGTACGCACGTGAATTCGTGAGTTATACCACCGAATTCAAATCTCAGGAATTTTCTGTCACTTTCGTCAACCGAAATGAAATAAAAAGCGTCATTTAGGTCTAAGGTTACCATAAAACAGTCCCTACTCATTAATTTAATTGCTGTCTTATGGTCCTCTAGTTTGAAATGTTCCATGAAAATAAATGTATTCAAGTCTTTAAGATTCAAAATGAATCTGTTACTGCCATCTGGTTTAGGAACTAGGAAAATGGCAGAAAGAAATTGACCCTTTACAGGCTTGCATTCGCGTATGAGGCCCCTTTCTGTAAGCTGAGAAATTTGAAAAAATATTTCGTGCCTTTCTGCAGTAGACCAAACAGTACGTTCACCCTTAACAAAATGCCTGCATCTACCTGCATCATTACTTATTGAGCCAAATCCTTCCTCCTCAAATCCTTCGTGCGTGATGAGCTCGATTGAGATGTTTTTGGTTGGAACCGTTGATTCCTCTGCGGATGGGCTCAACTTTGCACGTAGCAACTTTGCACGTGCGCAACTGTGCACGTCGGTGGTCAGACGGACAACTGTGCAAGGCGTTGGTTGGACGGATAACTGTGCACGTGCCAACTGAGCACGTGCCATCTGTGTACGTGCACAGTCGTCACTTAGCCAACTGTGTACGTGCACAGTTGTCGAGGTGACAACTGTGCACGCCGAAATTTCGACATTCACAGATGGGCTCCTGTGGACTTTGACGTGCACATATGTCACTTGCCCAACTGTGCACGTGCATTGATGGAACTTGTCTAACTGTGCGCATTTATGTCCGTACGTAAGGGTTTATACGAGGGTGGTCCTTTATATTTACGTATGATAAATTTTTAAAAGTTGAAATTATTCAAACGTGGTGGAATGGAGCGTACTAACTTTTTAAAAGTTAGTTTAAAAATAT
>CAKNYM010050454.1:189846-208169 GCA_932195095.1 Andricus curvator
TGAAATAAGGATATCTGTCTGTATCAACAGGACTGTGGTCTTCTGGGAACCAGACAAGATCAGTTAAAGACCACTTTAAGACAGGCCTATACCTGCCTATACTGTGGTCTTAAGTTGGTCTTTCTTTTCACGAGGGTAGTGTAAATGATTTGTATATATGGTATGTTTAACCTACAAAAATGCATACAATTCGAAAATTTTAAATTTAGATATCTATGCAATGTTCATAGAGTAAATTTAAATGAATGTTTTTGTATTGTTTATTTGCTTAACTAATCATCATTTCTGCAGTACTGACTCAACGTTCACTTGATACAACTAAATAAGAGGTTCGAAATAAGGAATTCGAAAAAGTATTATAAAATAAATTTCATGCTCTTACGTTTTTTTTTTCCAATTTTGCCAACGTATCAGATTTGCTATTTTGAATATTGATCTTTTTATGACATATTTGAAACCAGCAACATACGCAATGTTTCTTGAATGGATTTCATAAAATTGTAGTCATATTTAGAACGTGTTAGCTGCTATATTGGGCCCGCTATCTTTAATTTTGAAATTGTGAAGACAGATTTGGAATCAGGGACCCAAAAAGTATTTACAAAATAAATTTCATGTAAATCGGATCATATTTCGAATTTTGATCACCTTTTCGACCATCCGGAACACTGTGCGTCAGTGGGCTGGAAGCGGCCACGTTACGCTTGCTTCACGTGCATGCAATGGCGCGTTTTCGAGTGGGTCGAAAAAAAGACATTTTTATATATCCATAATAATTTGGAAGGAATAATTTCATAAAAATACTATTCAAAATATTTTCAAACTAACTTTTAAAATGTAAGTACGCTTCATTCCACCGCGTTTGAATAATTTCAACTTTTAAAAATTTATTATACGTAGATATAAAGGACCACCCTCCTATAAACCCTTACGTACGGACATAAATGCGCACAGTTAGGCAAGTGACATCTGTGCTCATGCACAGTTGGGCAAGTGACATATGTGTACGCGCACAGTTGGGCAAGTGACATATGTGTACGTGCACAGTTAGGAAAGTGACATATGTGCACATCCAAGTCCACAGAAGCCCATCTGTGAATGTCGAAATTTCGGCGTGCACAGTTGTCACCTGGACAACTGTGCACGTGCACAGATGGTACTTGGACAACTGTGCAAGTCGAAATTTCAACGTGCACAGTTGTCCGTCTGACCATAGACGTGCACAGTTGCGCACGTGCAAAGTTGACCCCATCCCCAGAGGAATCAACGGTTCCAGCCAAAACCATCTCAATCGAGCTCATCGCGCACGAAGGATTTGAGGAGGAAGGATTTGGCTCAATAAGTAACGTTGCGGGTAGATTCAGGCATTTTGTTAAGGGTAAACGTACTGTTTGGTCTACTGCAGAAAGGCACGAAATATTTTTTCAAATTTCTCAACTTACATAAAGGGGCCTCATACGCGAATGCAAGCCCGTAAAGGTTCAATCTCTTTCTGCTATTTTCCTAGTTCCTAAACCAGATGGTAGTAACAGATTCATTTTGAATCTTAAAGACCTGAATAAATTTATTTTCACGGAACATTTCAAACTAGAGGACCATAAGACAGCAATCAAATTAATGAGTAGGAACTATTTTATGGTAACCTTAGACCTGGAGGACGCTTTTCATTTAATTTTGGTTGATGAAAGTGACAGAAAATTCCTGAGATTTGAGTTCGGCGGTATAACTTATGAATTCACGTTCGTACCCTTTGGCCTTTGTACCCTTAAGTTTTCACGAAGCTTTTAAGGCCTGCAGTGTCTCTTCTCAGAAAGTCTGGTTTTTCGTACGTTATTCATCTGGACGAATTTTTGTTAATTGGTAATGCATACTCTGACTGTTCAAAAAATTTAATTGCGACCAAAAAGTTATTGGAGAAACTCGGTTTTGTTATTAACGAGGAGAAAAGTTAGACAGTTCCAAGTAACATCTGTTCCTTCGCAACAATATTTTTTATACCTTTCCTTCAAAATAGGTGAAATAGTCTGCCTGTAAGCAGCCCTATATAAATATTTAAGTTAGGCCTGAAATTTAGGATGAAATTTACAATTTAAGCTGTTGAACCTTCAAGAGGCACGTTTCTCAAAATTACTGTAATATAATTTCACTTTTACAGCTCTAAGCTCTTCGAATCTTTCTCGAACACGAACCATCCTTATTGTCATCCGAGCGGATTTATGTTCCTTTTAAAATTCGTGGTTGCCAGTCCATGTGGACAGAAACCTACCTACACCGCCTAACTAGATTTCGAAATTCGAGGTTTTTTCCGTTTCGTGCTTTTCCGGAACCGATCGGAAGGGCCCTTCGGGTAAGCAGGACCGAAAACCCGGGTACTCGCTTCCTTCGTCAAATCGTGTAAACCAATTACAATTCGAGCAGCTGACCTCTCCACTTCGTCTCGAGAGTCAGCTAATACTTATTTCAAAGTCCTCTTTAAAATTTGTCTTGTATACTTCAAGGTTAAATGAATTGTATATTAAACAGAAATGGTTTCATTCCTTGTTTTTTAATTTTAAAGACGTTATCACGTAACAATATCCGTAAAATTTTAGGCTGGATGTTTAATTCGTCACGAATGGTTTCACAGCTTGTTGAATCCAAGACACTTGCTACTGTCCTCAATCAGGTAGACAAAACTAAAAAAAAATCGCAATGCAAGATTAGAGAATTCGCCCAATTTATCGGTTCTTTAATAGCCTGTATTCCAGTTCTTTTCTGTAATTATGACGCGCACATGATATTAAATTCAAACACGAAGGATGTTGTAGTGGGAAAGCCATATTTTAACAGGCTATAGGTCCGTAAAGGAGGCAGAATTCACCATCAAGATTTTCTCAGATGTTTCTCTAACTGCTTGGGGAGCTGCTTGTGATTCTCAAGGATCTCACGTCTTTTGGACAAAGGAGGAACAGGTTCTAAATATATACCTTTTAGAACTTAAAGTCGCATTCTTTGGTCTCAGTTGTTTTGCCAAGCATTCAAAATCATGTAATATTCTTATGAGAATAGATAACACGACTGCCATCTATTATATCAATAGAATGGAAGGTACACAGTATGTTCATTTTAACAATATAGCAAGAGAGATTTGGGAATGGTGCGAGGTACGCCGATTATGGATATTCGCTTCCTATATCAGCTTTAAGAAGAATATTGAGGGAGAAATTGAATCACGAAGACTTGAGCCATAAATGGAATATGAATTAGCAGATTTTGCTCTCAGAAAAATATTTCAAGTTTTTGGTGACCCTGTCGTTGATTTATTTGCTAGTCATTCCAATGCGAAGTGAAAATATTGAGTTCTGAATAAAATAACATCAGAAAGAGCTGAGGGAATTTTTGCATTAAAACAAAAGCGTAGTAAACAAATAGTCTAAATTACTTTTGTAGATCCTGTGCTGAACAATTTTTCATATATAATGTTTGTTTATCTGGCATAATATCGTGAAAAATGGAATTTATGATTCCTTAAGAAACGTTATCGCGATTAAAACAAAAATTATAAGTATTAGCAGAAAATGGTCTGAAGAAAATTTGTATATCTTTTTTAGAGAAGTGAGTTTCATTCTTGTGGCTTCGTTCCACACAATACCACTGATCCTAAGATGAGAGGGATTGACGTCAATAATAAAATTTGTTTGCACTAAATAATAAATGTTTATTCAAAAAAATAGTACAACAGTAGTTGTCGAGTGCCATTAATCGGAAGTAGATTTTAAGTACTGTGACTGATGACGAATAAATACTGGACATGACTGACTCTTCAAATCGAGGAAAAATAAGTCGATACTGTTCAGACCTTACACTGTTGCGGATGAGTAAGTGAAGAAAATACAGAAATCTGTCCAATGTTACAACGACGAATCCTGACATGCGACAAAGCCTTACGCACCATCCTCAGACTCAACTTGTTAAATCTGCTACTGCAATATACTTCGATTATTTAAACGTGACTAACTGATGCTTTAAAGCATTACAGAGAACAAAATTGGAAGTGAATTCTACCTGAAAGTTGAAGAACAAAATTATGTACCCTGTAATTTCTCGACAACTGCAGGGTATAATATTTCCAAATCTAAATACAATAATGTAATACACAACTAAGGATAAGAAGATGGCCTTGGTGTAGGAAAAGACGTCTGCTGAATTAGTCAGCCCATGGCGACGTGGCTACTGCTCCCAGAAGGACTAACCATTTGGTGATTCTCAGCGAGAGAGAAGAAGCAAGGCTTAGCAGGTGTCAAGCGTCGGTGACTGAAGGCAAGTATCCATGATTCTCGGTGGATCCAATCACATCGGCCAGCCAAGTGAAAGCCTACCTTGAATAAGATAGCATAAATACGAAAGTGGCTCAGTTTCGCGTCAGCGCCACAGCAGCATTTTCGGCAGTGGCTCTATTTCGCACACGTGTAGTCCCCGCGGCTTCTGCACTCTCGTTTAAGCAAACTTATTCTAGGCAGGCTTACTGTAGGCTCGCCGGTGTGACTGGATCCAGTGTGAGGTGGCAGACGGTATAGATCTATGGCTGAAACACGCAACCCTTATGCAGAAACACTTGGAGAGTGCGCTGCAGCTCGGTCTGGTGGAGCGGGTTGTACCTCATTGGTTCCCGAGTCGATGAGGCTTAGCGTGGCCTTTCCTACTTCGTGGGCATTTTGGGGACTAACGCTCCAATCAGATCATTCCTTGATCTGCTGTCCTTACGTGCTGTGCCTGACGCCTGCTCTCGCCTTGCTTCACGTCTATCCATATAACGCAAGTATAATGATATTGTAATAATAACAATATTATCGTATTAAGAAATATCAATAATTATAACGTAATTTCTATACGATTATAATCCGTAATATAGAACAATGAAATTGCTGTAACATAAAACAAATTTCAATTATAAAAGTCGTAATCATTATAATGCTGAGACTTTGTAATTCAATCTATAAGAATATTAGATCACAATGCAGTGCAATAATAATAATCATGGCTCATAACCTACATTTATGCCAGAAATAAACGTCGTAATTTATATTATTAATTAACCTAAAAACCTCCGGCTATTAACGACTTGAAATATAATTTGAATTGTTGAGCCAAACCTGCCTTATCGAACATGCTTATTTAATGTAATTAATTCCGAAAAGGAAACTTCTCAGAAATATTATCAATATATTATGAGGAAATCATAATAAAATTTTAAGTAACTGAAAAAAGCAATGAAAATATAGAAAAATTAGACGACTGGAAAACATATAAGCATCGATGAAGGCAAGCTTAGCTCATGGAAAAAGCCATGGGTACCCGTGAGTCATTCAACATCTGCGTACGCCTTGACACATAAAAAACAAAAGGTAAAAACTGAAGAGCGTTGCAGGGTAAAATGCTAGGAGTAATCTCGACATGCAAAAAACTGACGATTGGCAAGAGCAAAATAAAAGATCGCTGTTTGATTTTACCTGTATTGATCTTCAATTTTTTTGCATGACGAGATTACCCCCACAATTTTTACCTGAAACTCTTTTTCCCTTTGGGTTTTTTCTGTGAGTTCATCGTGTACCCAGGTACATTGCAAAACAATAGCAGTGGACAGGCAAGGTTTGTTGAGTCAAAAATTGAGACAAAAAAATGGAGGCTGCTCAAATGTTTCTAATTTTTGATAATAAACTTAGAAAAGCCATTATAATTAAACATTCCAATAGGCCTGCCATCTGAAGAAACAAAATCATTATATTTGGTTGTGAGTATTTGAGTACGACATCTTCGACATCCTTTTGCTGTAAGAAAAATATATGCATTAATTAATGTAAAGATTAAAAAAATATGTGTACATAAAATTTGAGCAAAAGTGTTTTAACATAAACATGCGCCTTTTGAATCCAAGCATCTGCTTGGTTTTCTATCGTATCAACTAGGTAGAGTGCGTCTTTTGTGGCTAAAACAGTTTATTCTGTGGTCCTGATGTAAATTTCCAATTTGATAGTAATGCGTCTACGCATCACAGAATTTTTTTTGAAAAAAGGTGAGGAAATCATGTTCGCCTAGATTGACCCTTTTAATTGCATTATAGAGCAAAATGTCTGGCAGAAAAATTAAAAGTGAAAAAATTATGAGAAAATCATGGAAAAATACAACCTTTTATTTTTGATAGGTAGCGTGGCTCTAACTTTTGAACGATTTGTTAAATCAAATTAGGCAAAGTCCCAGAATAAGTATCAAAACGATTAATAACCATATTATTTAAACAAGGAAACAAGATTTGAGGTATTTAGAGCTTTCACATAATTGCTTAAAAATATATGCATTTTGTTGAAGATTTGTCGTTTGTGGTAGAAAATTCAACTATTCAAATAAACATTTATTGTATTATACATTGTATTTGTGTTGAAAATTAACTTTTGAGTCGAAAATTCAACTGTTTTGTGGAAAGCCCTTTTTTTTGGCTTAAAAATTTTAATGAATTGGTAAAAAATTACACTATTTGGTAGAAAATTAAACTTTTGTGTGTATAGTTGGTGTATAAATTGAATGTTAATTTGTTCAAATAAAAATTTAAATATTCTACTTCAGGATAAAAATTGATCTTTCTTAGTTAAGAAATTAAACTATTTCGATGAAAATTTACGTAATTTGTTGTCTTTTTTGGTAGGAAATTAATCTATTTAAATAAAAATGTATGTGTTTCGTTAAAGATTCGTCTGTTTGCTAGAAAATTATTCTTCTTGTTTGAAAATTCATATTTCACTATTTGGTAGAAATTAAACTTTTGTGTATCACATTCGTTTTTTGAATTGAAAATTGATCTTTTTTCATGAAAAACTATTTGATAACAAATTTCTGTATATTGTTTCGTATTTTTTGGAAAGAATAAATCCTCTAGATTAAAAATTTAACTATTTGCTGACAAATTTGTCTTTTGTTGAAGATTCCTCTTTTTTGGTCTGTTTGAGTTGGAAATTAACAGTTTTGTTAAAATTGAATTTTGTTTATCATTTCAGGAAAAAATGTACGTAATCTATGCACGGCTCCTAGTTAAAAAGATAAAAAGGCTTTTCGTAATGCGAGATGCCTGAACTGCAAGTACACTTTAAATCGAGCAAAAACTGTTTTATAATATACCCAAGGGGTAAATTGACAGAAAAGTAACTTGATAAGCTAAGAACGTTTCAGGTAGCATCTTCTAATATTTGTTCTAGAATCTTTAGTAGTTATTTAAATTATCATTTTTACCACGTCTATTGTAAAACTTATCCCCATGGAATATTCCAATGCATGATTTAGTTCCTTTACGGTACAGAACACTATACTCAGGAATAACCTCGTGAAGACGGGATGGTTCTACCTCTGGTTGTAAAAGAAAAATATAGTTATTAATTAATTTAAATATGACATAAAATCATTAACTTAGAACTACTCGGGATGGGGAGGATACGTTGGCGCACCTAAAAGGAAAAATAAATTTAAAAGAAAAATATAGAAAGGAGTAACTTGATATAATGGTTATAATAAGTGAAAGAAGATTCTTCATTAGAAAATAAATAAAATAGGTCAATATACGTTTTTCTGTTTTTTCACTGCTTTTGTACGAAATCGCACGCAATTTATCGTCTCTGCCAAATCACTCGCCCACGTTTTGTCCATTAATTAAACAAATACTTTTTGCATAAGAGGCTCATTTAATTGACAAAAATCTTTCCCATTACAAAAGTATTGGATTAGTTAGGTCAATGTGAAATATGAGTCATTCATCGATTGAATTCATATGCTCTGCATTCAAACGTGAGTTGCCGAAAAAACTCCTATGCAAATAAACTTGTAGTAAAAATGTTTTGAAAACTCGACTGATTTTAAATTCTTCATAAATTGCATATTATGCAAGAATTCAGACAATAGAACTATTTTCGTGAGACTATTATATTTTTTGTGTGAATTTGAAACCTACCCTCCTCGCCCCTATTTTGCACTGAATCGTGAGTCTACTAAGTAATTGTCCAAGAAATCAAATTTTGAATTTCTTTTCTGTATGCCAAATTTTTTTTGTGGGAGGGGTGCATAAAGGTCACACTCCCCCCTACACTAGAAGTGCTGCGAATCATCATTCGAATTTGGAATTTTGGGAAAGAATTGACCAAAATGGATGATCCTTCAATACGGCTAAAGCCAATTAAATGCAAAAAAATCTGCCCGCTTTGCGGGCACATTCTCATGGCGCGCTTCGCTCGCAAGTTTGAGCGCGCCTACGGCGCGCGACTGTTGGATCTCGCGCTTCGCGCTCGATCATATATTTATCTCACGCTTCGCGCTCGATTATGTATTCACCTCGCGCTACGCGCTCGGGCGTATTTGCATCGCGCTTTACGCTAGGCTCCTCTAGATTTTTGAACTTCGTGTTCGACTTCGATGAAAAGAAAAAGTTTGTTTGCAAATATTATAATATTATCAAAACCTCTACATAATAAGTGATTGTTAAATTTATTTTTATTTTAGACTGAAAAGGAACTTTATTTACTCAAGGTTCTATCGACCTTAAGGAACACATTCTCATCCAGACACTCACGCTTCCCGCTCGATATTTGATTTGAAAATCATTTGAACCGTATGATAGAAACAAAGAAGTTTGAGCGCACTTACGGCGTGCGATTTGGTAAATACACTGAGCGCGCACTTTGTGCTTCGTATTATATGTTCTTCATATACAAATTACTAAATTTGTATTTGATTTCAAATGAAAAGTAATGATATAATTCAGGCGACAAATTTTATTAGTTAACATTTTATTTTAGCTTGTGCCGTTTATCAAAAAAGTTAATTTTTTCATTTTGAATATATTCTTACCACAAAAATTGATTACGGGTGTGTAAGTCTTTTTTGAATGCACAATTTTTGTTCATTTATATGTTTTCGTACCTTGCATTTTTTTTCAAAAATTTGATTTTTTTTTACTGTCAATGTTATTTTCACGAATAAAACAAAAACCACGCATCCTATCGAAACATGAGTCACAATAAATTTGTACCTCTTCCTTGGATGAACAAATTTTGTTTCGGTCATTTTTTCGTAGCTGGTAATATTCGTCTGAAAATTTGATTTTTCTATTTTCAATGCTGTTTTTTACGAATAAAACAAAAACTACGCGTCATATCAAAAAGTGATTGATAAGAAATTTGTAGATCTTTTTTAGGTGCACAATTTTGGTGAAATAATCTTTTCTGGTATCTTGCATAGTTTTACAGCAAAATGGCTTTTTTGATTTTTCATTAATTTTTTGTGCGATCAAAATTTGAATTTTTTATTTTTCAAAAAATTCAAAAAGTTGTTATGAAAATATTATAGGGTGTTCAGGAATCAACGTTTTTCTCCTCTTGACTTTTTTTCATATCGTGCGTTTTTCGGCTTATAATGTTCATTTTCGTTTGTTTTTTGGAATTTTGAAAATGCTATAATTCCAGTAATTTTTTTTTGCAACACCCACCTCGAAAGTACACCGTTCCATGTAGCTAAATTATATGCAAAGTGACTCATTCCCGATAACAATGCGGGAATAATATTGGCGCATGCGCAGTTCGAGTCTTATATACTTTCCTTATCAGCGGAATGTACGCGCATGCGCACTTTGCAGAAAAGCAACTTTCCGCATCGCGACAATTCGGGGGCAACGTAGCAAGAGCAGCGCTCAGTGTCCATGCGAACAGCTGATGACAGGTGCGAGGTTAAAGTCGACGTGTTTAGAGTGCAAGTGAAATTTTCCTTCTCATTGTCAAAAGAAGATGGACTTAAATAAAGATTCGCATCAAACTGTTGAAGAGTGTACTCCACCAGATAGTCTATTAGTTATTTTCATATATTTCGATTTAATTTAATTCAAATTTCGTATTTTTAGAATTTGTTTTCGTTCCGCTGAGGGTTTCACTGCCTACCCCCCCCCCCCCCACGCAACTGTAAATATTCTACCTTTGTCTTTTTCTTAGTACAACTTTCTCGGAAGGTTGTTGCAAAAAATAGCGTGTGATACACGTGCGCACAGGCAATTCCTGCCTCGTGTGATTTCAGCATTCGCCTTCAGCTCTTCGCACTCGTCCTCATTTTCGCACTCGCTTCGCTCGTGCGCTAACCTCCGACTCGTGCTTCGAGCCTCCGGCTCATGCTGACAAATTTACACTCGTTGGCAATCGCCTATTTTGCGCACTTGTATCACAAATAGCTATTTTATCACGAAAAGTCATAAGAATATTTTGTTCGTCATTTTGCGTACTACTAATAACCGTACATAGAATTTTCAAATCTTCCAAAAAAGTGGTCTCAAAAATTTTCAAAATGTGCTCACTTTTTGGATTTTCATCCAAAATAGCTGGTTAACGAACTCGTTCTCTATTTTTCGGCCATAAAAAAGTGTGCCAAAGCTCAATCAAATCTGATCATTTTTTCGAAAGTTATCGTGGCTACAGACAGACAGACAGACAGACTACAGACAGACAGACACCTTCGTAAAAATCGTTTTTTCTAGCTCAGGGGGTCTCAAAACGTGGAGATTTGATGAAAACCGACTATGTCAAATTTTACATAAAACCAATACCTTCTCATTAGAATGAGAATGTAATACGGAAAAATCACAGAGGAAAGTTTTTCCGAATTTCCCGTCTTGGAAAATCCATAGAAAGTCAGTAATCATTTGATGACCAAGGGCGAATCCAAAAAAAATTTCGGAGGGGGCGATTGTGAATTTTCTTCAAAGATTGTATATGAAGGGGGAGGGGCGACGATCTTTCTATGTCGTCTTACATGGGGTACAATTTATGTTGAAAATTCAACTCCTTGGTTGAAATTTGAACTACTTTATTAGAAATTCATTCTTTTGGTTGAAGGTTCATGATTTTAGTTGAAAAATCAACTGTTGGTTTGAAAGTTAACATTTTCGTTGAAAATTTATATTTTTAGGTTGAATATCCAACTGGTTAATAGAAAAATTATCATTTTGACTTGAAACTTCAACAGTTTGGTAGAACATTTAAGTATTGGTTTAGAAATTCAATTTTAGTTGTTGAAAATTTATATTATCGGATTGAAAATTCGACCATTTTGTGGAAAATTTGTCCTTTTGGCTCGAAAATTCAACAAGTTGGTGGAAAATTGAACTGTTTTGAAAATAAATTCGCTTTTCTGTGTTGAAAATTATTGTTTTTCAATGAAAATTTAACTAGTCTACTTGTGTTAAAAAGTAATCCATTTTCGACTAAAAATTCAATCATTTGATTGAAAATTCGTCCTTTTTGGTAAAAAATTAATCTGTCTTGTTGGAAATTCATCTTTTTTGGTAGAAAATCAAATTTTTTAGGTAAAGATGCAACTGCTTGGTTGAAAATTATTCTTTTTTTTGGTTGAGGATTCAACTATTTTGCTGAAAATTCGTCTTTTTAGGTTGAATTATAATTTTTCTTAAATATCAAATATTATATTTTTTATTGAAAATTGGACTTTTTAGTTTTACATTTCAAGTCATTAGTTGAAAGTTGAACTACTTTCTTTAAAATTCATTTTTTTTATTGAAGATTCATAATTTAAGTAGAAAATTCATTTCTTTGGTTGAAATTGAACGACATTTTGAAGCTTTCCTTTTCGGGGGGGGGCCCCGCCTAATCATAAATTTTTTCAGCTTAAAATTTAAGTATTTCGTTTAAAATGAAATTTTTTGTTGAATATTCATATTTTCGGGTTGAGAATTCAACTGTTTTGCATAGAAAATTCATCTCCTCGTCTTGGATATTCAACAATTAAGTAGTGAATTTAACTATGTGGTAGAAAAATCGACTGTTTTGTACAAGATTTATTCTTCAATTAAAATTAATTTTTTTAAGTGTAAATTTAACTATTGCATTTCTGGTTAAATATTCATATTTTTAGTATAGAAATTCCACTATTTGGTTCAAAATTCATGTATCTTGTTGAGAATTCGTCTTTCATAGTAGAAAATTAATCTTCTTGGTTGAAAATCCATTTTTTGTTTGACATGAAAATTCTACATTTTGGATGAAATTTTTCTTTTTTATTGATTGAAACACCTTTCCTTGTTGAGTATTCAAGTATTTTGTTAAAAATATTGTTCTCTTTTGGTTTAATTCAGCTGGTTGTAAAAATTGAACTACTTTGTTACTTAAAAAAAAAACAGTACGAATTAAAATATATATATATATATATATATATATATATATATTGTAACTCGCGAGTTACAGGACCAGCCTGGGCATAGGCAAAAGGAATATCTCCTGCGTGATGCTCATAGAAAAGCAGCATCACACAGGAGAAACTCTAAAGCGCAGGCTCCAGTACTCCCACGCAGCTAAATCTTACGTAAGCGTGGGAGGGCAAAGAGGAGCGAAGTAAATAAAAAGCGCTCCCCGGCCGAAAAACGGCATTCAGAATCTCGCGTCTGAAAAGCGCGGATCACAGGGTGGAGACCTTGTGAGAAGACCTGAGGATTGTTTCCTCTTTTCTTGTCACACAAGTTCCTCCCAAGTGGAAAAGAGATAAAGTATTTGGCCTAAAAACCAAACACTTTAAATCTTTTTCCGTAAAGAATTGCGCTATCTTTAAAAGAGCTGAGGGGATTATATCGCCAACGCTGTTTAGAAAAGAAGCTCAATTTTAGAGTGATCATTCGTTCTTCAGAACCTAGTGAATGAATTCTTTTAGAAAGCGAACTCGAACTATCTGTTGTTTATTTTTGTGGCTAAGATCCACTGGAGAATCTCCTTGAATTTTTTATTTGTATTTTTGGCGAAAGGCCTTTTCTTTTGATCTTATTTTTGCGAGTTATTGTCTTGGGATATTGCATTGGCATTCTTGAGCAAGGTGGAGGTTATACCTAAGCCATTGGTCTACATTATACAATGCAATATTCTTTTAACCTGACAATCGTGTCTTAAAGATTTACAAGCAGACGAGGAGTTGCACTGCTCAAACTGGTTGAGAAAATCTTTAAGTACGAATCTCAGTTTCTAAGGAAATACCTCGTACTTAAGAAAGGACTCGGAAAGTCCCAGAAATTTATGATTTAATCTCTTCGAAAAGAGATCTATAAGTCGAGTCCGCTCGCAATCGCTTGCCTTTACGTTCTCTCCGGGAGAACAATAGAAATTTACCTGTGGCCTGCGAATTCCTTGGCCCAGGTGTCTCGCACTGAACGTGCCTAGCTTACTATTTCGCCTCCGTGAGGTTGTACACCTGATAGACAGGTAGTCTTTAGATTTATTGGTCATAATTACCAATTAGATAATCCCTGACTCTATTCTTGTGTGCTTTATAATCTTAATAGATATTTTGACGTGTGGTTAGCCCCGATTAGATAAATCATAAAAAGTCCTTGCTATGCAAATCACCTTCCTAGAGTGAGACCGGTATTACATGAACGTAAAATAAATTAAAATCTCTAGGAAGCGTGCAGCTCGTTTGTAAAGAAAGGACGATACCTGAGTCAGGCTCTCTTCTGATAGATTAAAGAGAAGAAAAATAGAAAATTGAATAAATAAAATACTTACTTTATTTTGATAGGAACCTAGATTTTGATTTGAACACAGAATTTCTAGGGTATACTAAAACTAAAATCTGCCCGTTGTGCAGAAGACTCTATTGAGTCTATACTTCTTCATTCTTTCTAATTAGGATTTGTATTTGATTTTGCATTATATCTAGAAATAAATATCTACTATACTGAGTGTAGCTAATACTGCCCGTTGTGCAGATTAGCTTTCGTTTATAAAAGCATCTGCCAAATTCTCTTCAGTGAGAACATTATTGAATCGTAAGATCCGTCTAATAAAAAGACTTCCTCTCCGAGAGGTTTAATAAAAAAAATATCATTTTGTTCGTTAACTAAATTATTAATTAATTAGCTAGGGACTTAGAGACCTGAATGTAAAATATAGGGTAGCTCAGGCGTAATTGAATAAAAAGAATTTGATTTGTAATCAGAACTTTATCCTTTCTCTGTGAAAAACCCCTTCTTACACATCATTATTTAAGTATTTCTCCGGTTTAATAATAAAACCCATTAAAGTTAACTTAGCCCAAAAGTTGGCGGTTGCAATATATATATATATATATATATATATATATATATATATATATATATAAATATATTATGATTTCCTTGAGGTTATTTTCAATGCAAATTGTTGTTTATACAAGTGGCGGTTGTAAAAAATAATTTCCACATTTTGTCCAATTCCCAATTACAGTAAGGTAAAACTGAATTAATTTCAACAAAAATAATTGTGTAAACAATCTATTATTATGGTAAATAATGGTCTCTTAGACTAATGCTAGAGAAATGCAGTTTTTTTTCAAAAAATGTCCACCATTTTTCAATTTTAAATTTTTTCTTCTATATTAATACAAGATTTTTAACTTTTTGTCCAATTTTCAATTAACCTGAAGTAATGATTAATTCAAGTTGTCAAAAATAATTGCTGAAACAATTTATTTTTATAAGTAATAATTCACTCCAAGTACATAAATGCATACATACATATATACATACACGCATACAGACAGACACATTCGTAAAAAACTGGGTTTTCAGAGCGACTCAAAACGTAAACATTTGACAAAAGCGCCGGGGGGGGGGCGCCCCCCAAATTTTACACAAATCTAATACCTTCTCTGATGAGAATTTTAAAACAACGAAGACGTTTGAGACAGAATTCCCTGATTTTTAGTCTAGATTATATTTTAAATTTTAAATTATCGTACTCACGTTCTGATAGAATAGTGTAGATTAAATAAAACTTTCCAGCACAGTATATTGCAGCAAGATTTTTATGCTCATCGTACACAGGTAGAGCAGGATACTTACTAGTCCTTGGCAATGCTGGAAGCACAAATATATGGATTTTTCATTAACGAATTTGTTCAACGAACCTTACATTTTTATTTTTATTTGTATGAACTAAAGAGTCCCTAGGGGTCGTCCATAAACTACATTACCAATTTCAGCGGGGTGGGGGTCAAGCCAAAAACTAAGGTTTTCAACAAGGAGATTGGGGTGGGTCAGCGGAAGTAATGATCCGAACTTATATAACATTAAGTACGTTTAATCGTAGTAACTAGTAGAACGGCCAATTGGGGGTAAATAAATGGGGTCGTTCTACTAGTTACTACGATTATTAATATATGGAGGGTGATTCACCAAAATTTGAAGTTAAGTACGTTTGCTGATGATAAATTTGAACAAAGTTTGCGAATTTTGAAAAAGATGGCCCTGCAATGGTACCGATCAATAATATTTTAAGAAATTTGTGAGGCACTTTTATATTTCAGACTTCCCACTCATTTCCCGATTCCCCTTTATTCCTTCTTTTAAAGAATTCTACTTGATTCCCCTTTTTTTAAGAAACTTCCCTTTTTCCCCTTTTTATCGTTTTTTTCCTGAATGTGAACTAAATTAATAGAACTCATCAATAATGTCCAACTATTTTTGACTAAGAAGTCTACTATATTATATTTTTGGTTCGGAATTCATCTTATTTGGTTAAACATTCCAGTATTCGGTTAAAATGTATTTATTTTGTTGGGAATGCAATTAGTTACAGTGAGTTTTTTTTTGGTTAGAAATTCAACGACTTGTTTGAAAGTTTGATTGCTTTGTTCAAAATTAATTTGTTTGGTTAAAAATTCATCTGTAGCTATAAATACAAACCCTTAATGAACAGAATTGACTCAAAAAAAAATTTTTGTCTTTCACTGGATAAAACTTTTTACCCTCGTGATATGTTCTCGTATGACGACCTATTATTTATTTACAGCCTTTTAGGCAATATGTTTTTTTATAAATCTACGCTCCTTTAAATAATTTCAATTTTTCAATCAAAACTAGAAATATGTAGAATCGTAAAAAATGTTTAAACTCAAAAATGGAATTTTGTCAAAAAGCAGCGCATGATGACCCTGAATATGCATAATTAATGTATAGTCCATTGACCCATTGAATATAAAAAAAAATCATTGTTTTTAAATTTGTGCAAACAACCAGAAGTAAATATTAAAAAAATGGAAACAGACTAGGTCACATCAACAATTTTCCAATACGTCCTTCATATTGTTTCAATAGATTTTAAAATGTTACACCATCACGTCGTTGAATTGAACTTTCCTATTTTTCACGTTAGTTATGTTTATAATTTCTAAAAATTATACAGTTCTAAAGGAGTTGAGATATTTTCACGAAGCAATTATTTGTTTTTCACTATTAAATTGGGTAATATCTTGATCAATAAAATTTGTAATTTTATACTAATCTTTAGTGGCCAAATTTTCGCCAATGATAAAATCTCACTAGTAATTTGTTAAGTTTTCACAATATAATTCAGAGAGGCAATAAAGTAAATTTTACGTAAGAATAAAAAGCTTCAAAATAAAAATAAACTTCTTTGGACACTCAAGTTTATTCTTATTCAATGCAAATCATTTTTACAAAGTTGCTATATAATTGCAATTTCCTATGGAAAATTATGAAAATATACAACCGAAGAAAATTTTGAAAATCGAAAACCCCGAATGTGTATAATTAATGTAGAGTTGATAGAGTTAAAAATGTTACTACATAGCATCGTTTGATTAAGATGTTCTATTTTTCACGTTTTTCATGTTTATAACTTTCTAAAATTATTATATACAGTCCTGAATAAGTTCATATTTTTTTACGAAGAAATAAGTTGTTTTTCACTATTGAATCGGGAAATATCTTGACTACTCAAATTATAAATTTTCTAATTAGTGGCTCACTTTTCTATAATAAAATCTCGAAAATTCCACTAGCGAATAGTTCAATTTTTTGAATTTTTTTATTAATCTCTGGCACAATATTAAACTTTTTACTCTTGTGACATTTCCTTCTTACAGTGAGCCATTATTTATTCACAGCCTTGAAAACAATATATTTTTCATAAATTTCCGCTCCCCCGAGAGCCACAATATTCAATTTATCAAAAAAACTTCTTTCACAATAATATGCGGTTTCTTAAAACTATTTAACTTACTGCCTATTGTACAGTAAAGAAACAGAAACAAAACCTTTGAATTTTTTAAACACATTATTTGGAGCTACCACTTTACTATTATTTTGTTGTTGTTGAAAATTTGGATTTCAAATTCAAAACCAGCGCCTTGAAAACCCACTGAATAGGTAAGAAGCATAATCGTCTCAAAAACGTCATAAGTCATTTTCCAAGTCAATTTCATATCTTTTTGGCAACATCCCATATAAATTAGTGTATAATTTTATATTCAAATATTCTAAATTATTTTTAAATATTTTTTTATTTTAATTTTTTTAGAGCATTTAATACAATTTTAATTCCTTTGAATTTGAAAAGGTCCATGGTCATCAAATTCTTTACGCGGGAATAATCATGTCCATACAAACTAATTTTATTTCTTACACCTATCACTGAAACAAAACGGCTGTTTTCAGGGCCACGAAATTTTCCAACGGATTTAAATAAATTATGGAATTAAAATATATTTTTAATACATTAAAGTTTATTGTCACTTATTTTTTAATTTCTTGTAAACTGATAATGTACTTTTCTAAATTATTATTTATTCGAAGAGGCAAGAAAATTATTGTTTAAAAATCATTTGTAAACGAATATATCAATATTCCATTATAAGTTGATTTTATGGTGTATTATCAAATTGAATAATAAGTTCCTCTGAATAAATTAAAATACCGTCAAATTAATTTATTTATAATTATAAAAATTTCATCATTAATTGGAATAATGGGGGCCACGTAGGATATTTAAGGTAGGATCATATGATTTTAAATGCAATCATTTGGAACTGAATAATGAAATCTTGATAGAGAAGGCAAGTAAAATTTAATAATTGTCCTGCCTAAAATTGAAAAATATTTGAAGCCTCAGCAGAGATAACGCTGGATCAAAAAAAAAGTTTTATATCAAACCATTTTCGTGATATGACACATGCTCACAGTTTGAGCAAATATTCGAGCAGCACAGATTTCTGTTGATTTAAAGTTATCTTTTCCAAAGCTTTAGTTAGAATACGTTGATATTTTTCAAGATTGCACAACTCTGAAGCCAAAAAATTTAAATTTTCAAATGTATGAGTTTATATATAACAATTTAACCTGAATAATTTTCTAGGAGAAAAAGTTTGGAATTATAATTAAATAATAAACGATTTTCATTTCGGTGCCGTCAAAATTAAGCTAATATACATATAATAATAGTAGGGATGTGGCGACCCCATCGCCCGAGAGCTCCGGCTCTTGCAGT
>CAKNYM010050457.1:0-32827 GCA_932195095.1 Andricus curvator
AAAAAAGTCGTAAGGATAAATTGTTTAGATTTTCGAGTACTATAAGCGCCCGCACATATAATTTTGAAATTTGGAAAAAAGTGGTCTAAAAATTTTTGAAAATGCTCTAACTTTTTGAATTTTCATCCAAAATGGCTGGTTAACGAAATCGATTCCTCTTTTTGCCCCCTGAAACTGTGTGCCAAAGCACAATCTAATCCGATTAGTCTTTCAAAAGTTATCCGATATACAGACGACGACGACGACAACGACAGACAGACAGACACCGACGTAAAAACCATTTTTTCTGACTCAGGGGGCCTCAAAACGTCGACATTTGATGGAATCCGCGAAATTCATTTTTCACATAAAACCAATACTTTCTCATTATGATGAGAATGTAAAAATACAGGATAAATTAATAAGAATTCAGGGCGAATTCCAAATGAATTGCAAAAACCATTTAAAAATCTCTTGAAATCTTTAAAATCCTGCGAAATCCCTCACTTCTTGTGACTAAATTCTTTGAAATCCATTGAAATATCGAAATCCCTTAAAATTATTAAAACCCTTGAAAATCAATTGAAATTTTTTTAATTTCTTGAAAATGCCTTGGAATCTTTTAAAATCCCCTAAAATATTTCAGAGTCTTTGAAATCCCTTCAAACTATTGCAATGAATAAAACAATTCTGGAAATCTTTTAAAATTTCCTAAAATATTTTGAATCCTTCGATCATTTTATCAATTGGTCCTCAAGGATCAATTAAATAAAAACTTTTGAAAAATCAGAAAAATCTATTGAATTAAGTAGAATTGAGTAAATTTAGAAGAATTCAAGTAAATTAAACAAAATCCAAGAGAATTACAAAGAGTTTGGGTATTTTTCAAGGGATAGGCACAATTTGTTTACGGAGGCGCTTGATAATATCTATCTGATTACTCTTTTCTATTTTGCTTTATAAATTTACAAGAATTATTAATTATTTGAACAATTTCGATTACAAAATTAAGAGTTTGGCTATTTTTAAACGAATAGGCTCAATTGTTTACAGAACCAAACATTATGTATTAAAAATAAGTCTTTCCTACGTTACTTTGCAAATTAACAATAATTGTTAATTATTTTAACAATTTGCATAAACATATTCAGAGTTTGGCTGTTTTTCAATGAATAGGCTCAATTTTCTACAGAATCAAGTAAGAATATCTTTCAGATTACTTTTTTCTATGATGCTAAGAAAAGTCTTTCTGACTATTTTCTATGCTGCTTACGTAAATTCTCAAGAATGATTGATTATTTAAACAATTTCCATAAACGAATAAGCTCAATTTGTTTACGGAATCAACTAAGAATGTCTTTGCGATGACTCTTTTCTATGTTGCTTTGTAAATTTACAAGAATTAATAATAATTTAAAATATTTCACACAAAAATTTAAAGTTTGGCTATTTTTTAACAAAAATACTACATTTTTTCACAGAATTAGCTAAGAATATCTTGCCAATGAATTTTTTGTATGATGTTTTGCAAATTTTCAAGAATTATTAATCATTTAAACAATTTTCATTAACAAATTAAGAGCTCGGTAATTTGTCAACGAATAGGATCAATTAGTTTAGGGAATCAAGAAATAATGTATTTCCAATCAATCTTTTCTAGGATACTTTGCAAATATACAATAATGATTAATTATTTTAACAATTTTCCTGAAAATATTCAGAGTTTGTATATTTTTAAAGGAATAGACACAATTTGATTTGTATGTTGCTTTGTAAATTTACAAGAATTATTATTTGTAATATTATTATTTTTAACGAATTGGCTCAATTTGTTTACAGAACCAAAAAGAATGTATTAAAAATAAGTGTTTCCTATGTTACTTTGCAAATGTACAATAATTGTTAATTATTTTAACAATCTTCTTGAACATATTCAGAGTTTGGCTGTTTTTCAACAAATAGGCTCAATTTGTTTACGAATTCAACTAAGAATAACTTTCCGATGACTGTGATCTATGTTGCTTTGTAAATTTCCAAGAATTTTCAATTATTTAAACAATTACGCTTGAAAAATTGAGAGTTTAGCTATTTTTGAACGAATAGGCTCCATTTTTTATAGAATTAAGTAAGAATATCTTTCCAGTGACTTTTTGCTATAATGCTCTGCAAATTTCAAAGAATGAATCATTATTTAAAGAATTTTGATAAACAAATCACGAGTTTGGCTATTTTTTAAAAAATAGCTAAATTTTTTTACGGAATCAATAAGAAATGTTGTTCAAAAACCTCTTTCCTATGTATGATACTTTGAAAATTTGCAATAATTAATAATCATTTAAACAATTTTCATAAACACATTCAGAAAAATTTGTTTACGGAGTCAACTAAGATTGTCTTTCCGATTAGTCTTTACTATGTTTTGTAAATTTACAAGAATTATCAATTATTTAAACAATTTCGACTGAAAAATTTAGAGTTTGGCTATTTTTCAAGAAATAGACACAATTTGTTCACGGTGTGAACTAAGTATGTCTTTCCGAAGACTCTTTTTCTATGTTTCTTTACAAATTCTGGTTTTGGTTATTTTCAACGAATAGGCTACATTTTTTACAGAATTGACTAAGAATATCATTCCGATGACTTTTTTCTATGATGCTTTGCGAATCTCCAAGAATTATTAATTATTTGAACAATTTTCATAAACAAATTATGAGCTTGGCCTTTTTTCAACGAATAGGATAAATTAGTTCAGGTTATCAAGAAAAAATGTAATTCCAATAACTATTTTCTATGATACTTTGCAAATATAAAGTAATTATTAATTATTTCAACAATTTTCATACAAATATTGATACAGGCTTCAAACTCTTTTCCCTATTCCCCTTTTTTAAAGAATTCCTCTTTTTTCTCAATTTTTCAAGAAACTTCTCCTTTTTCCCTTTTTCAAGATTTTTTGCTTAAATACGAACTGAACAAATAGAACCCAACAAGAAAATCATACTGCTTGAAATCATAAAATCATACTCGTTAAAAGTTAATTCCTTTTAAGACAAAAGTCTACTATCATATTTTTCGTTCAGAATTTATCTCTTTTGGTGGAAAATTTAATTATTTTGTTGAAAATTCAACAATTTTGTTAAAAGTTTATAATTTTTTATCGAAAATTTAACTGTTATCTTGAACAATCGTTCTTTCCGATAGATAATTCATCTTTTGGTAAAAAAATCAGTTGTTTTGTTTAAAAGTTAACTGTTTTTAATTGAAAAGTCTGATATAGTATTTTTGGTTCAGAATTAATCTATTTTGATTAAAATTGTACTATTTTGTTGAAAATTCAATTATTTCGTTAAAAAGTCATCTTCTCTGGCTGAAAGTTAATTCTTTTTAATAGAAAAGTTTAAAATTCAATTACTTGGTTGAAAGTTGAAACACTTTATTTAAAAATTCATTTGATTGGAAATTGATATTTTTCGTTTGAAAATTCAACTGTTTTGTAGAAAATTCACCTTTTGGCTTGAAAATTACACAATTTGGTTAAAATTATTTTTATTTCTTGACTAAAAAATCGTCCTTGGTTGCAAATTTGTTTTCCTGGTTTGAAAATTTATCGTTTTTGGTTCAACATGAATTTTTGCAACTGAAAATGTAATTATTCTATTTTTTGTTGAGAATTGATCTTCTTTAGTTAGGAATTTAATTATTTGGTTGTATATTCAACTATTTCCTTAAAATTAACCGGCTATTTAATTTATTGGAAATTTAACTATTTACAACTATTTCGTTGTAAATTGAACTGTTAGCTTGAAAATTAAACTATTTGGTTTACAATTCATCTTTCTTGGTTGAAAAACAACTTTTGTTGAGACTTCATCTTTCCAGATTTAAAATTTAAATGTTTTCTAAAACATTCGAAAACTCAACTCTTCTGTTGAAAATTTACCTGTTACGGTAAAAAATACTTTTTTTGTTTTGTTGAAAATGCAATATATTTAGATTTGAAATCGATGGTGAGATGAGGATGTTATAAGTAATTTTAACACGATGTTTGAAATCATTTTCGATGATGTTGCAGGTAGAAAATCAGAAACATGGTGTAGTTTGCAGTTATATATATATTATTATATGATTTATTCTATTTATTATTATGCTTATAAACTTGCCGATCCACCACCGTTATTATTACTATCTTTATTATAATCACTAATATATGTATAATAAACACAAAACTTAATGAAAAAGTACGGAAATTAGAAGAAAAAAAAATCCAAATTTAAAATAGCGTCGAAAATAATGGAACAGTTTCAAATTTAAATGTTAAAAATTAGAGAAGTATTTTTCATTCGCCTCTTATTGTTTATTCGATTCTGTGAACAAAAAAATTACTATTTATTATCTTAACCATTATCAAGTAGATTGTTAAAAAAAGTATTTCCTAATAATAAAAAAAAATCAATACTAACGCATGGCTTTAAGAGCAACAGTCTATCAATTGACCAATCATTACATTTCATCATATTCGCTGGTATTATAATTATAAAAATAAATATATTGTGTTAAAATTTTAGGAAATCATTTGAAATATATACGCGCACTTCTGTCTGGCACATTTGGGGTTTTGTTTTGTTTAAATAATGCAATTTCATTAATTCTAAAGCCCTGTTCTTAGTTAAATTGGAAATTTAAAATGATTAAAATTGTTCTATTCAAACAAAGTAAAACCGCAAATGGGGCAGACAGACGTTATAAATTGAGGACCATTGCCCAAAATTGAAACACAATATTTGCACGTTTCAAATTATAATCTGATACATGCCCTTACGTATGGTCTTTAGATTTAATCAACTTTGGATGAAAAACATTTTGCAGTACCTCAAAGTACCCCATGGTTAAAAAAAACTAGACGCTTTAGACACTATTTTACAATATATTTACTTCAGATTGTATTATAGTTTTTAAATTACCCGCAGGACAAGGAAGTGTTTCTATTGTTCATTCTCATCATTCCAATGATTAGGATTTTTTAATTCTGGCCTCTTTCACTTGTTATCTGCCGTACGTGTTGCAGTATGCATAAGACCGCGATACACTCTACCATATGGCGTAGGCTCATCATGCTCCAGATATCCTGATTGTGTAAGAAAAACATATTTATTAATCAAGTCAAAGGTTTAAAGAAAATTTGAACTCAAAACTTCTGAATTGTATCTGCTAAGTTGAGATTCTACTGATAATTGTCCAAGAAATTTGATAGTTTTATGGTTCCCAAGAGTTTTTTATTATTTCAAAAACATTATACGGAACGAAAAGAGCAACGGTGATCAAGATTAGTAGGTTCCTCGAGGAATTTAAGGGGGTTCCAATAAATCACGTGGCCCAATTTCCGGTCATTTTTTACCCTCCCACATGTGGTCCGTTTTCCCGACTTTTCCTGCAGTCAGGCCTCACAGACCGGTCCCTATATCCCCTATTGTACCCTATATTCAGTTAAGGTCCCTAAAGTACCCTATTTTCAAGATTTGGTCCCTATCGTACCCTATGTCACTTTTCTTTCAATAAATTAACTCATGGTTTATAATTCCGAAATTCAGACAGAAGTCTTGAATTTTACGTTTTTTTGAACGTCTTATTGATGTGGATATATCTCCTTAATCGGGATTGAGAACTTATTTTGGTCATACGTTCAATATATATATATATATATATATATGTGTTTATTTAATTACATATTAAGAATCAATCGATGTTTCGACCCGTCTTTGGGTCTTCCTCAAGATAATCACATTATTACAAAAGTGTCTGTAAAAACATACATTTTTGATAAAATTCACTTCGTACATCTAACAATAAATATATGCATTAAAATCGTTACCTGAAACAAATCGTTCGATGAAATTGAAAACACAAACATTTCGGTTATCAATAAAAACTGTTAAGAATTTTTTTGTTTTTACATTTTTAAAACTTATGTAGTCGTCCTCTTTAAACAGAAAGAAGAGATTACTCGTCGAAAACGTTTTTAAGTCATTATTGTCGGAGAAAGAAAATTGTAACAGTCAATGTTGTGAAACTGAGCCAGGACGACATTTTGAGAAAACCCATTTAGTACAGAGAAGGTAATATGACGTCATATTTGATTATATGATTAGATATTGAGTAATTATAGTCTTTATAGCTAAAGTCACAGCAAGGTGCAAAAATCTTTGAAATTGAAAAAACAAATCAATTTAATAAGCATTGATAAACATCATTAATATGCATTCTTTCAGTTTGTGAATTGACACACAAATTATTGTACTTTTTAATAAAAATAGATTCTATAATTTTTCTTTTGTATGTAATATTTTCTTCTACTCGGTGGGTTTCCTATCACCACTACGTGGCGCGTCCTCAGGTTGCGGATAGAGGAACGGCCCGTAAGGCTGAACAGTCCCCAAGGTTAACTGCGAATACAAGAATAAGCAGTCGCGGACAGCCGATAGGAGCCAGTCGTGGGTGTGGTGAATCTAGCACTGGTAAAAAATAGGTACACGACAACCATGGCTTGGGGGGACCCACCCATTCGCGTTCATACACAATGGGTGGGTTCTGGCAAGCCAAGGTGCAGCGTGTACCCACCTAGAAACTCTACCCGAACCAAAACGAAAAATCTTGTAAGGGAAAAATCCTGCTGCCCATTGGACACTGCAGCGATGACACTGCCCGCAAGGGATGTGTGGAATGATTCGCCTGCATAGGGCCAAAGGGGTATTGATGCCAGTAGGCGCGCTGCCTTGCAGGGGGACGTTAGGGTACGAGGATGAAACTGTAATGTGTCTGACGACAAGTTGACATGGTCCTTGTCAGAGTTCGAAAGCTCCCATACTTAGACCTAGGGAGGTATGGGGGTTATCACTCCTGGGACAGTGCACTCACCTACGATCGGAATAGGATCCTAACGTGCGGATTATCTTGAAACTACCATGGCTAACTTGCAAAAAGAAAAAACTACAGTTAAAGATCTAAGGGTGGGAACTCTAAACGCGCGTAGTCTAAAAACTGGCCGATTTAGCGAACTCATTAAGATAGCAATTGAATACAAAACTGACGTAATAGCACTTCAAGAAACCTGCTGGTCGGGCGATTTCGCGTCAATTTCTAGGGATAACTATACTTTGCACTGGGGAGGAGCTAAGGGGCAAAGACTGGGGACTGGTTTTCTTATTAATAAACGAATTTCGCAAGCACTTATCGACATGCAATTCATTAACGACCGGTTATCATACATTGTACTAAAGGGTAATTTCAGCAAACACGTATTAATCAATGTGCACTGCCCCACCGAGGACAAAGACGAAGACACTAAAGATCTTTTTTATGAAACAATCGAGCAGGTTTTTGACAAGTTCTCAACGTTTGACGCAAAAATAGTATTGGGGGATTTCAACGCGAAAATTGGAAAAGAACCAATGTATAGGCCTACAATAGGATCAGAAAGTTTGCATGACGTCAGTAATGATAATGGAACCAGAGTAATAAACTTTGCAGCTTCAAAGAACCTCGTTGTCAAAAGCACATATTTCAAGCATAAAAATATACATAAGGCCACCTGGACATCACCAGATGGTAATACTCACAATCAGATTGATCACGTTCTAATAGACAGAAGACGTCATACAAACATTCTCGATATAAGATCGTATAGGGGAGCGGATTTAAATTCAGACCATTTTCTCGTGATAGTAAAACTAAGATCTAGGCTAGCGTTAAGTAAGAAAACAAGCCGCACAGAGCCAACAGTTCGTTTCAATATAGATAAGTTCAAAACAGCAACAGAAACATTAAATTACCAAGTTGAGATTTCTAATAGTTTCGACGCTCTCCAAGAACAGAGAGACGATAACAATAATCACGAGGAGGACCCGGAAACCCTGTGGAGCAATACGAAAAAGGCGATAAAGGCAGCCGCGAAACTTACGATAGGTTTTAAGAAAGTAACCAAAAGCAAACCATGGTTTGACGAAGAGTGCAAACTCTGGTTTGAGAAACGTCGGAAGGCCAGACTAAGTAGTTTACAAAATAAGTGCGATCAAACACATAAGAAATATCTCGAGATTAGCAAAAGTACAAATAGGCTCTATAGATCCAAGAAAAGGGAGTGGGAAAAGAATAAAATACTAGCAATAGAAGCGCATAATAAACAAAATAACCCGCGTGAGATGTACAGGGGAATCAATTTTATAAAGAAAGGCTTTCAAAGTAGAACGGAAGTAATGAGGGACGAAAATGGCAATCTAGTAGCCGATGCGACAGAGAGACTGAATTTATGGAAAGATTATTTCGATAAACTATTAAATGTACGCGAAGCCCCCGTTGAAGGTAATCTCGGCGAAATCCACACTGCTGATCTATTAATTAACGATCCTACTGATATAGAAATAGAAATGGCCATAAAGAAGTTGAAAAATAACAAAGCCGCGGGCATTGATGACCTACCGTCAGAACTGATAAAAAATGGAGGCCCTTGCCTCACAAGGCAAATTTGTAAATTGATACGCGCAGTTTGGAAAACAGAACGCATGCCGGAAGAATGGAATACCTCTATCATTATTCCCATCTTTAAAAAAGGCGATAAAACTAACTGTAACAACTATCGGGGAATTTCACTTGTGCCTTCGTGCTACAAGATCCTGTCTAATGTTATCCTAAGTAGACTAACTCCTTTTGCCGAGGAAATCATTGGGGATTACCAGTGTGGATTCCGCCGAAACCGATCTACAAGCGATCAAATGTTTACAATTAGACAACTGTTAGAAAAGAAATAGGAATTTAAAGAAGCAGTACATCAGCTATTTATCGATTTTAAAAAAGCTTACGACTCTATTATACGCGCGCGAATGTACTGGATCCTAGAGTTCTTGGGTGTGCCAAGAAAATTGGTTAGACTTATCGAAATTTGCTTAAGCGGCAGTAAGGGTAGAATACGCGTAAACGGTAGTTTATCTGAAGAGTTTTCGATCCGCGATGGCCTGAAACAGGGCGATGCACTTTCGTGCGTCCTTTTTAACTTAGTTTTAGAATACGTGGTTAGGCAAGTGCAGGCGAATCCGACCGGTGCTACCCTCAATGGGATAATACAAATTCTTGGATATGCGGATGATCTCGACGTACTAGGGGATGATAAAGAAACGGTAGCTAAAAATGCAGAAATCTTGATCGCAAAAGCCAAAGAGATTGGCTTGGAAGTTAGCGAATCGAAGACAAAATATATGACCGTCGTCAGGTCCGGACAAAGTAATCAAGACGGGGATCTAATGGCCGGAAATATGAAATTCGAAAGGGTTAACGAGTTTAAATACCTCGGGTCTATTATAACTAGCGAAAATAAGATTAAAACGGAAATCAATGCGCGGCTACACGCTGGCAATGGGTGCTATTATGCAGCAAACACGCTACTAAAATCGCGATCGCTATCTAGAAACATCAAAGTAAGAATTTACAAAACGATAATAATGCCGGTCGTCATGCACGGGTGTGAAACGTGGGCGCTGACGAAAGGAGAAGAGAATAGGTTTAGAGTTTTCGAGAATAAAGTACTTAGAAAAATCTATGGTCCAAAAAGGGACGAAGAGACCGGCGAGTGGAGAAAACTGCATAATGATGAGCTGCACGCTCTCTACGGGTCAGCAAATATTAATAGAGTAATGAAAGCGCGTAAATTAAGATGGGCGGGGCATGTAGCAAGAATGGGCAATTAAAGAACAGTGGCGCAAGTTTTAAGAGGGAGACCGACTGGTAAGAGACCCCTAGGTAGACCGAGAAACAGATGGGAGAAAAATGTAAGGGATGATCTAAAAGAACTAGGACATGATTACTTAAACTGGATGGAGAATGCACAAGATAGAGATGTGTGGCGGTCTCGGGTAGATGAGGCAATGAACTTTCGAGTTCGAACTGCTAATCTATAATAATAATAATAGTTGAATCATTAGCCAGATATTGTAACTTTCAATTAATAATAATTGATATTAATAATTCTTTGAACTGATAAAATGCATGCGAATTGATGGGAATATACGTATTTTAAAGTCAAACAACTGTTTTATAGGTTGAAAAAACTATTTTCCCACATCAAATTCTTGAATATTTAAAGCAAAAACAGATTTCACTCATCCGAATAAATATTTATTTGGTCTAGACTTTTCATTTATTAATGAAAATTTTTCCAGGTCAACTAAATGGTTATGCATTGCTTTTTTTAAGCAGGTTTGGAAAGGAAAATCAAATTGATCCATACTGGTTCTTCGGAAGATATCGTTTTTATTTGACCCAAGTATCATAATTGTAAAGAAGATTTTGTAATTGGCATTAGGGTCGACAATATTTACTTTTGTTCTGCAATTAATTCACTTAAATACATGTCTTAGGTAGACATCACGTCATCATGCAGAAAAATGTTAAAAGAGAATAATTTTTTTATTTTATTCTTCCTGCTAAAGTTGTCTTTGTTTATAAAGATTTTATATTATACATTTATGATGAGGTAACAGAACTTGAAAAAATGAAGTTCTTTGCAATCACCTGAGCGAGATTCGACTGATGGTCTTTTTACCATTATTTCACTATCATTACTCCACCCAGCCTGATATGTACTTTTCATGTTTAACCCTGTGCAGTAATTTCAGAGTGGCCCTGGTCGGGGCCAAATCTGGCCCCAATCGGGTATCCCAGTTAGGGCCAGACTCGAAATGAAACGCCTAATCCGATCAGGGTCTGACTGGGGTATCCATAAGGAAGGCCCGATCTGACCCTGAACAGGCCCCTTCTAATTTTTATTTATAAGAATATTATTAAAATATAATTTATTTAATAAAGAAGTAAACAATTAATTAAGCATATTAAACATTATATAAATATTTTGAAAAATATTCTGAAACTTGTCGTTAGAATCATGTATTCTGTTGAAAATTCATCTTTTTTGATAGAACATTAATCTTCTTGGTCGAAAATTTTTCCTTTTTGATTAAAAATGTAAGAATTTTGTTGAAAATTGGTATTTTTGCTTGAAGTTAATTTTTTATCAGAGTTTTTATCTGAAAATTTAACTATTCTATTTTCAGCTTATGAGATAAAAATTCGACTATTTGGTAGGAAATTTAAGAATTTGGTCGAAAAGTCGTCTTTTTGGGTAGAAACTAATCTTGTTTGTTGAAAATTTAACTTATTGGTTGAATATTCAACGATTTGGTAAAAAATTCATACTTTTTGTTGAAAAGTCGTCTTTCGGGGTAGAAAATTATTCTTCTTTGTTGAAAGTTCAACTTTTTGGTTGATAATACAACTAGCTTGTTAAAAATTGATCTTTTTTTATTGAAAATGATCTTTTCTGTAAAAAATTTATTTATTTATTTATTTTAAAATCACTTTTTTCTATAATATTAGACTTTTCAGCTTAAAAACTTTACTCATTTGTTGAAAAATCAGTTTTCATTGTAGAAAAGTTTCCTTTTTTTGGTGTAAATAAACTTTTTTGATCAAGAATCAACTGCTTTCTAAAAAATTTGTTTTTTTTCTTGCAAATTCTAATATTTGATTGAACTTTAATCTTTTATGTTTGAAAATTCGACAACTTGATTGAACAGTTTTTTGGCACGTGGAGCAAAGAATAAAAAAGTGAGGTTATAATGCCAAAAAGTTGTCGACGCTTTCTCGAAGTTGACTGTCGGAAATCTTAGAGAGCTGGATAATTCTAGTTTGATATGAACACCTTACCCCGGTCTAAAAACTATGCGTAAATGATTAACGAGGTGAATTGAGAATTGTTTCAAGGGATTTATCCACATTACTTTACCGGTTTATCTTTTTGCTGTTCGTCACTTTTGCAAAGTTGTCTTCCTTCCGTCCGTTCGTTGCCAAATAATCGAACGGAAGATAAATCGAATACATTCGAGATTAGCGCGGCAAATTCAAATCTAAGTAATTATAAACTCCAAACAGATTTAAAAAATACCTACAATAATAATTAATACTAACTTGATAATTTTATATTCATTAACTAATTTAATACGTCCGTAAACATACATTTTTAGACATTTTGTTCAAATGAATTTAAGCTTTTTTTATTTCTTTCTCGTTTCTTATATTCTTTGCATATGAGAAGTTAAATTAAACTAATTAACTTTAGGTTAGTGACTGAAATGAAAATTAGTTGAATATTCACTATTTAGGACATGGAGTGATTTTATATTTAATTAATCGGGGCCACGTCGGGAATCGGGGTCAAATTGGGCAATTTCTCCACGGGACGTAATATTCATAAGGTTTAGCATAATGGGCAGTAAGTAAAATATTTTTAAAATACCGCTAATCATTGCGGCAGCACATTTCTTGATAACTTGAAAATTGTGACTTTCAGAGAAGCAGAGATTTATGAAAAATATATTGTTGATAAGGCTGTTCGTAAATAATGCCTCGCCGTATGAGCAAATATCACGAAAGAAAAAAGTTTTATTTTGTGCCAAAGATTCATAAAATTTTTTCGAAAAAATCGATTTTTCTAATTAAGCACGATGGAAACAAGTATTAACTTGAGTATTTGAAGAAGTATATTTCAGTTTTTAAGCTTGAATTAATGTTACAGATTTGATTAGTGAAATAAGCCACTAAACATTAGTAGAAAATTACGAATTTAAGTAGTTGAGATTTTTCTAATTCAATATTAAATATACTAAACAAATTTTTTAAACATCCACGAATATTCATAATAAACAAATTAGTACTCAAAAGTATTAAAATTTGTCGTTATTCATAAAAATTCGAAAAAAAAATTTTTGATCCACCCTAGTGTCCACGTGGATTCTAGCCCATAAACCCCCTCATCCCATAAACAGTCCACGTGGTATATGGATGGCCCCTGCTTTGATTACTTGAGATATTTACTGATTCAATAGTAAAAAGCAACTGATTGCTGGATACAAATAAATAAATTTACTTAAGACTGTATATAATAATTAAAAAAGGGTTATTAAAATGTAAAACGTGAAAAATTGACACTTTTTCTTGCGTAGTTCTGAATTTTACAAACATAACATTATTGTCTACTGAAAAAAATTCAAAGTACGTGTTTTGATAACATTCTCTATTTTTTTACCAAATAGTAGAATTTTCTACTAATAAAAATTTATTTTGAACCAAAAATGAAATAGTTCAATTTTCAACCAAAATGATGAGTTTTCAAACAAGAAGATTGAATTTCTACTAGAAAGAGAAATTTTCAAAAAATTGTTAAATTTTCAACTAAAACAATAAATTTTCAACCGAAAATAGAGTATTAAAATTTTCGGGGGAAACATATTAAATTTTCAACCATATATACAATTTGCAACAAAAGAAGTGAATTTTCAACTAAAAAAGAAAACATTTTCAAACAAAAATGGAATAGATAAATTTTATGTTTAAAACATTAATTTTCAACTACAAAAGAGCAAATTTTTCAATAGAATAGTTGAATTTTCAGCCATAGAGATGAATTTTCAACTACAGTAATGAATTTTAAACAAAAAAAATTACTTTTTAATAAAGTAGTATAACTTTGAACCAAAAAAGATGAATTTTCAACGAAAAATTGAATATTTGATATTCTACCGAAAAAAAATTTTAATACTAAATAAAAAACAGTTCAATTCAAACAAAAAAGACGAATTTTAAATGAAATACTTAATTTTCAAGTTCAAAAATTAATTTTCAACAAATTTTATCGAAAGAAATGAATTTACAACTAAAAAAATTTGTAACCAAAATTGAAGTAGTTGACTTTTCATTAAAAAAAAATAATTTTGAACCAAGAAAAAAGAGGTTTTGAACGTGATGCTTAAATTTTCAACTAAAAATAATGAATTTTCAACCAAAAAGATGAATTTTTAAATAAGAAGATTAATACTCTACCAAAAAGTCTGAAAACTGAATTAAACAATTAATTTAAAAAAAAAAATTAATTAATTAATTTAATAACAAGAAGAAGAATTTTCTATAAAAAAGTCAATTTTTGAACACGTAGTTGAATTTTCAATTACAAAGATCAATTTTTAAGAAATAAAAAACGAATTTGTATAAATAAGTTAAATTTTCAACCGAAAAATAATTCTTCAACCAAAAAGATTAAGTGTTAAGCAGCAGGATCAATTTTAAATCAAAAGAGACGCATTTTCAATAAAATACATGAATTTTCATCGAAATGGTTCATTTTTTAACTAAAAGAGGCGAATTTTAAACCAAAACAGGACAAGTTAAATTTTCCGTTAATCAATTTTTAACAAAAAAAACTGTTTTTCATGAAAATAGTTTATTTTAAACCGAAGAGATGAATCTTCAACAAACAACGTAAAATGTAATAAATTAATTTCTGATGTTAGATATTGCCGATTACTGGTGAAATCATTTTCTAGAGAAAATGTCATAGTTAATATTTCAACCAAAAAAAATAGTTTTTATGACACATGGTAAAATTACCATAAATGACCGAAATTTTTCATAAATTTCCAGAAATTTTTAAACATGAATTTTGGGTAATCTATGGTAAGCTGCCATATTTACCTGTGAAATTACCATAAATGACCGAAATTTTTCACAAATTTCCAGAAATTTATGGAAATGTTTACAAATTATTTTCGGTAAGTTCCACATTTACCTGTGAAATTACCATAAAGGACCGAAATTTTTCATAAATTTCCGGATATTTATGGAAATTTTTAGACATGAATTTTCGGTAATCTATGGTAAGCTGCCATATTTACCTGTAAAATTACCATAAATGACCGAAATTTTTCATAAATTTCCAGAAATTTATGGAAATGTTTACAAATGAATTTGGGTAAGTTACCATATTTACCTGTAAAATTACTATAAATGACCGAAATTTTTCATAAATTTCCGGAAATTTATGGAAATGTTCAAACATGAATTTTGGGTAATCTATGGTAAGTTGCCATATTTACCTGTAAAATCACCATAAATGACCGAAATTTTTCATAAATTTCCGGAAATTTTCACAAATTAATGTTGGGTAAGTTACCATATTTAACTGTGAAATTACCATAAATGACCGAAATTTTTCATAAATTTCCGGAAATTTATGAAAATTTTTAAAAATGAATTTTGGGTAATCTATGGGTAGTTATCATATTTACCTGTAAAATTACCATAAATAATCGAAATTTTTCATAAATTTCCGGAAATTTTTAAAAATGAATTTTGGGTAAGTTATCATATTTACCTGTAAAATTACCATAAATGACCAGAATTTTCCATAAATTTCCGGAAATTTTTAAAAATGAATTTTGGGTAAGCTATCATATGTACCTGTCAAATTACCATAAACGACCGAAATTTTTCATAAATTTCTGGAAATTTTTAAAAATGAATTTTGGGTAATTTATGGTAAGTTACCATATTTACCTGTAAAATTACTATAAATGACCGAAATTTTTCATAAATTCCCGGAAATTTATGGAAATTTAAAAAAATTAATTTTGGGTAATTTATTTTAAGTTACAAATCACCTCTAAAATTACCATAAATTAGGTTAACATTAATTTCATTCTTCATTATACAAAATATAATATGGACTGAAATCATTACTGTATTTCGAGAAATGGCTGAAATCATCCATTTGTTATAAAAAATATCGTATGCGCCAAGGGGGAGAGGCACTTTTTCTCCCCCTAGGTGCATAATTTACTATTAAATTAAAAGGCGCCGAATTCAACTAAAAAGGACGAATTTTTAACAAATCATGTAATTTCTCAAATAAATAAGATCAGTTTTTGACCAAAAATAAAACAAATAAAATACAAATTTTCAACCAAAAGGAAGAAACTTCAACCGATAAAATTTTATAAAAAACAATTGAATTCAAAAAAATAAAAAGAAGACGATTTTTCTCCAAAACAGTTGGTTTTTTTATTTGAAAATATGTTTTTTTTAGCTTTCACTAGAGATCCTCTAGGGAGAGTTGAGACAGGTTTCCCCTTCCAATGTTCGCCGCTGTACCGGAACTTTGATATTTTCACGGGGCGCGAAAAGTTTGAACAGTGTTTTTTTATTAATGCATTTGTTTATGAAATTTTCAAAGTATTATATGTGTTTCAAAGTAAATACTATTCTTCCCTAACCTTAATAACTTACCTCCCCAATAATGTATAATGTTCGTGAGATGAGTGTTATTTCTATTCTGTATTAAATAAAATAAAATTGTCATTTGAAAATCGCGCCAACTCAAGCCAATCAAAATAAAAATAGAAAACTTTTGAAAACATGTACTTTGAAACGTTCTTTCAGTAAACAATAATCTTATATTTGTGAAATTTAGAACTATGCAAGAAAAGCTGACCGTATTTGAAATATTAAATTTTTTCTTTTCAAACTGAATGACTTACTATTTTACTTTATTTTACAAATGAACTATAAACTTTTATTAATAATTTGTATAAAGAAACTATTTCTGATTTATTAAATTTTAATTTTCACAGAACTCGAACCTGAGCAGATCGCGCAACAAATCCTATACTTGTAAAATCATTAAAATAAGTAATCGATTTTAAATTTGAAGGAAGGAATACCTTTTGTATCACGAATATGAAGTTTAAATAATTTCTAATATCTTAACGTGCTTTTCAATTATTATTTGTAGTAAAAAATCGTAAACAAAAGCAACTAAAATATAAATCATTTCAAATTGGCGCACCAACGGTAACCAATCCGATTGTGGGAGCGACGCATGCGCAATACTAAAAAAATGCCAGAATTAGGACCAGCCCTATCCGCCCCCCCCCCCCCCCCGACTTTTTGTACAGCAGCCGTTGTCGCTTACAAGTTCCACATGACGGGTGAACTCATCCGCTAGCCACCAGATAGCGCCTCATTCGTCCTGTTCCAGAAAAACGTTGAGTCTTATGTGTCAAAACTCTTAAAATAATAAAATAGCGGTTCTTAACTTGTTATTATGGCTTTTGGTGTTAATAGTGAGATGTAGTGTGTTTTCATGAATGTTTTGACCAGTTGAATATGGGTCGTTACAAGGGCAGGTCGTGGATAGTGCCCTTTTGTAATTCGGGATACAAATCCTTCACATATTATTAAAGAATAATTTAAATAGAAGTCAAATTAAAAATTAAAAAAAAATTGTTACACACATAAGTTAACAGAACAGAAAATGTCAGTGTTTTGTCTTTATACGAAAGTAATGTAAGAGTTTATTGTTATAAGCAATTTTACAGAACCTAAACAAGAATTATTTATTAAATTATAAAAACTAATTCCTAATTGCTTCAAAAAATGTATGTTGGAAAACATACGTTGTTTTTTAGAGAAAATTAGGCGATAATTATGTATATTTCCAATTTGCAAAAAAAGATGTCTACGAAGTTCTATTCGAATTTTGTGCTTTGTTTTTCAAAAACTCCGAATTCTTTATAATCCTCAATAATTTTTGACCTAATTGAGATATTTATCATTTTCTTCTTGTTTTGATAGCGTTTATTATCTTATTTTGAAATCCACAGAAAAATATAAAAAAGGTTTAATATTAATAAAATGGCGGTTTTTCTAAATATATGAAAAGTCGATTTTTCAAAAAAACCCACATTTACATTTTTTGCCAATTTTTTGTTGAATTTTTACTTTCATAAGGAAGATAACTTGTGAGTTTTATAAGGACTAAATAACTGTTGTCGACAGGAGAATTTTTTTTTGATAAAATCGATATTTTTGCAGAAACTTTTCAAAAAGATTGCGAAGAATAAAAAGCTCGGATTTTCCAGAAAATATTTTTTTCATGTTCTCAAAATTGTATGAAATGAATAAAAGATTTTCTGGAAAACGGCACTTTTCATTCTTCCCAATATTTAAACAAAGTTTCTGCTAATAGAAGAAAGGCATCATATCAGCTTTATGCGGGCTGAACCATTCTTGAAGATGGGATAATTATTTTTTTCCTAAAAATTTAATTGTTGAATTATTCTCGCAAATGATGCAAAATATCGTAAAAGAGCAAGGGGCTATTTGCATAGGACTTTTTTAGACGTACAAAGTTTTATCTGAAAATTTTTTCATACCTGTCGTTGTTTACAAGAAAAATTAGAAAATTTGATTATATACAAACAATTCTGCTGGCGACAAAAGTTATTTAGCCCGCATAAAACCCACAAAATATCTTTATTATGAAACTAAACATTCAACAAAAAATTGGCAGAAAATATAAGTGTGAATTTTTTTTTTAAAGCAGCTTTTCATATTTTGTAGAAGAGCCACCGCCATTTTATTAATTTTGAAGCTTTTTTATATTTTTCGATGGGTTTCAAAGTAAGACAAACGCTATCAAAATCCAAAAGAAAACGATGAATATCTCGATTAGGTTATTATTAGTTTATTATTAATTATAATATTAGGATTTGTTATTTGTTGCAGGTGGGTTTAAAGAGACCTTATTTAGTCCCAGGTGTAGGATAGTACTAATATTGTATGTTATTTAGTTGTGCATTTTAGAAAAATATACTGAATTTGTTGATTTTGCGAATATTTACTTATTCGTTTAATTCATTCATTCCCCCCCCCCCCGCCTCTTTTTCAACGTATATTTTGTAAAAGAAAGTTTATTTTATTCCTTGATAACAAAATATGATACAATAAATATGTGTTTGAATTATAGCAATATTTCTACACAAAAATTTTAATTGGCTTGTTATATTTAGCCAAAAAAAAATTTCTCGTTCTTAAAAATTGAATTATTAAAATTTAGAATTTTTTAATTCCTAATTTATTATACTAAAAAAATATTAAGATACTATTACATTTGCTAATTTCATTATTCAAGTTTCTATAATATTTTTATATTATAATTTTTTCTTGTTACATTTTTTATTATAATATTTCGTTTTCTCTTAGGATTTTTATTTTGTCAATAGGGTTTTGACTTCCAATTTATTATGAAATTAATTTATATTTGTTATTAATAAATGTTATTCTTAATATATAGTACCTATTAAACATTTCATCAAAAAACACATACTTCCACATGTTAAATACCTGTTGTTATTAACAAACATATGTAAAGTTATAATTTTAATAATTTGATATTAAAGTGCCATTAGAATAAATCAAAATATTATGAATATAAATTGTTTAACGTTTTTAAATGTTGCTTGCATTATATGAAATGTTGAGAATACTGCGATATATAGCACTTTTAAAACAATGTTTTTTCAATAATCCTTTTAGATTTCAATGACTTTTATATTTTTCAAATATCAATAACCCATCAAAGAGTTGTTGGTCTTAATTTTGCAAACTGAAATGATCGGGAATGTTTTCATTTAATATTAATTATTGACTTTTCCATAAGACCAATGCTTTTCTGGAACAGGACGATCGATGCGCCGCCCGACGGATTAGTTCACCCGTGAAGTGGAACTTGTAAGCGACAACTACTTTTCTCAGTAGTCGGATAGGGCTGATTAGGAGCACTGGGTGCCGCATCTAGGTTATTCTTCTAGTTTTGAAAAGTCGGTAACTGATCCATCGGTAAGGCAGGAATTTATGTTCATGCGCAGTTTCTAGAAATTAAAACCACGTCATGTCAGCTGTAATCTGTCAAAACGTTAAAGGGTTATAAAGTTGATCTATTGATATAATTTTTCTAATTTACGTACGTGTTTAATTACGATTGAACATTCCAGTTATTGCAATTACGACCATTTTTTAGTTAGTGTCAGCTGAGAAACAAGAAAAGATGGTCCATATTTCTGGAGGTGAGTAATCAGAAATGTAAATATTTTTCTTATTTTGCATATTGAATTTCAGTCCCCAGAGTGAACAAAAAACTTCATTTTTAAAATCCTCTGACTTTTCCCTGACCAATTATTCATTTTACGTGGCCATTAATATCCAAAGAGCAGTATTTTAATCTTTTAACATTTTTAACCTAAAACAAACAAAAGTATATGCTCAGCATTTAAGATCGAAGAGAGCATTAAAGAGAATTTAAACCATTTATTGTTTAAACAAATATATATCGCAATTGATACATATAATTTTACAAAAACATTCTAGAGTGAAATAAACATCTACTTTTTTTAAATTACAGAGTTGAAGTTAATTTTATTATTATGGTTAAAAAGGGCAACTATTTGGTTGAAAATTAATCTGTTTTGCTTGAGGATTCAAACCATTTTGTAGAAAATTCATCATTTTTTATTGAATATTCAACTACTTTTGGTATAAAATTAAAATCATTTTTGTGGTTGAAATATAATATATCACGTTTTTCGTTGAGAATTCATCTTTTTTGGTCGAAAATTAAACTACGTAGTTGGAAGAGGAACTACTTTCTTAAAAATTTATTTATTTGGTTGATGTTTCGTCATTTTAGTTGAAGCCTCCTTCTTTTGTTCAAAATTTAATTCTTTTGCTGACAATAGTGTTCTCTAGATGAGAATTAATTGTTTTAACTGAAACCAACTCGCACATGTTTGGTTCAAAATTGATCTTCGTAAGGGGTTATATACAGTTATTTTGAGGGATTTTGAAATTTTTTGTTGGCAATGTTGATCAAATTTCATTAAAATAGACTACATAGGATCTATTACTATATGTTTTTGGGTACTTTTTTATTAAAAAGTTTTAAAAACTGGGGGAGACATGGCCGCTGTTGCAAAACACGTTTTCTTATTTTTATTTCCGGTGAGCATGATAACAGGGTGTCTACCCTACCTGGAAAACCTGGAATTGTCAGGGAATTTTTATATACCTGGAAAAACCTGGAAATGTCAGGGAATTTCTTTTAAAGTCAGGGTATTTTTTCGAGAACGTGCTTAATTTTTGTAAATTGCAATATTAAATCGAATAACAATGATTCTTCATTTGTAAAAGTAGCTTTATATTACGGGTATTGACTATTTTGTTGAAAATTCGTTTTTTTTGTTTTGTTCAAAATCAATTTTTTAAGTGAAATTTCAAGTATCCTGTTTTTGGTTGAAAATTGATCGGTTTTAGTTGAAAATTCAAGTATCTCGTTGAAAATTCATGTATTTTGTTGAAAAATCGTTCTTTTTGGTTGAATTCCATTGTTTTTGTTTAAAAATTTCAATCTTTTTTTATTGAAATATCAACTATTACATTTTTCGTTCCGAACTCATCTTTTTGAATGAAGATTTAATTACTTGGTTGAGAGTTTATCTTTTGTTAAAAAGTAGTTTTTTGTTGTTTTTAAAGATTCATCATTTTAATAGAAAATTCATCTCCTCGGTTGAAAAATGAGCAATTTTGTTGAAAATTCGTTTTTTCTTTGGCTGAAAATTATTTTTTTTTTACTGAAAATTGATCTATTCCAGTTGCAACTTCAACTATTTTGTTGAAAATTTGTTTGTTGAAATTTTTTTTTATTTGCATTACAAGTATTCAATATTTTGTTGAAAAACGATCTTTTTCAGTTGAAAATTTTGACTTTTTTGGTAGAAATTAATCTTCTGGGTTGAAAATTAATCTTTTTGTTGGACATTTGATGATTCATGTTTTTGGTTTCAAATTCAACTATTCCAGTTAAAGATTCATCATTTTAGTTGAAAATTCATTACTTTCTTTGAAAATTTAACTATTTTTTAAAAATTAGTTCAGTTATTGTTGCAAATAATTTTTTTTTCGCTGGTAAATGCAATTGGTTGAGAATTCATATTTTTTATTAAAAAATCAACTATCCCACTTAGAGATTGATCATTTCAGTTGAAAATTAATCTTTTTTTCAAAACAACTATTACATTTTTGGTTGAAACTTGATCTTCCTTAGTTCAAAATTCATTTATTTGTTTGAGAATGTGTCCTTTTGAAGTTCATAATTCAAATATTTCTTTGAAAATTGATGTATTTTGTTGAAAAATCGTCTTTGTGGTAGAAAATTTATCTTTTTGGTTGAAAATTCAAGTATTCCAGCTAAATATTCATAATTTTAGTTGAAAATTCATGTTTTTGCTTGAACATAAAACTACTTGGTTGAAAGCTAAATTAAATTTGTTTTTAAAATAAATCTGTTTTTTTTTCTGGGTGGAATATTAATTTTTTAACTGAAAATTTAATTATTCCATTTTTGGTTGAAAACAGATCATTTTTAGTTTAAAATTCAGCTAATTGTTTGAAAATTGATCTTTTTGAGTTAAAAAAATCAACTGTTTGATTGATAATTAATGTATTTTTTAGAAAAATCGTCTTTTTGGTAGAAAAGTCATCTTTTTTAGTTGAAAATTCTGACTTTTTTGGTAGAAATTAATCTTCTTGGTTGAAAATTAATCTTTTTGTTGGAAATTTGATGATTCTAGTTAGAGACTCATCATCCTTATTGAAAATTCATTACTTTGTTTGAAAATCTAACTATTTTTTGAAAATTAGTTTTGTTTTTGTTTCAAATAATTTTTTTTTCGTTGGAAAATGCAATTGGTTGAGAATTCATATTTTTTGTTGAAAAATGAACTATTCCAGTTAGAGATTGATAATTTCAGATTAAAATTCTTCTTTTTTTTTAATTCAACTATTAAATTTTTGGTTGAAACTTGATCTTTTTTATTTCAAAATTCATTTATTTGTTTGAAAGTGTGTCTTTTTGTAGTTGATAATTCAAATATTTCTTTGAAATATGATCTATTTTGTCGAAAAATCTTTTTTGTGGTAGAAAATTGATCTTTTTGGTTGAAAATTCAAGTATTCCAGTTAAATATTCATCATTTTAGTTGAAAATTCATCTTTTTGGTTCAAAATAAAACTACTTGGTTGAAAGTTAAATTGAATTTGTTTTAAAAATTAATCTGTTTTTTTTTCTGGGTGGAATATTAATTTTTTAACTGAAAATTTAATTATTCCATTTTTGGTTGGAAACTGCTCATTCTTCGTTTAAAATTCAGCTAATTGTTTAAAAATTGATCTTTTTGTGTTAAAAAACCCAACTGTTTGATTGAGAATTAATGTATTTTTTGGAAAAAAATTCATGGACTTTAGAGACAAATTCAAGAAATTATTATATTTTTAGTATCATTTAATTATTTAATTAATCAATCGTGCTAAAATATTTAAGAATGTCTTGTAATATTAATTAAATTCCTAGAAACTGAAAAAAAAAACATTTATAATAAACTCGCGAAAATTTATACATATTCCGAGTCGAATTTTTAAAATTAGGCACTGTCTATGTCAGCTCTGAACGAGCTAGAAAAGGGGTTGGAGTTACGGAAAATTCCATAACCATAGACAGTGCGTTTAAAATATGCGGAATATTTGAATTTAAATTAAATTAAATGCTATGAAAAATTGTACCTGGAAAAAACTTAAGATACCTGGAAAAAACCTGGAATTGTCAGGGAATTTTTTTCCGGGATTTGGGTAGACACCCTGGATAAGTCCGGAACGAATTATCTGAAATCAAAAAAACCAACAAGATTTTATTATTATATTCTTGTAAGCAGTACCTGAACGAAGGGTTTTTTCTTTGGACCAAAATTTCCATTTTTTTGGGGTAAAAAAACGAATTTTTGGAACCTCAGAAGTCGAAATTTTTAGAAAAATCAACGCCATTTTTTTTTAATCAAAAATTTTCTAAAAACCTTTCGTTCAGGTACTGCGTATGGGAATATAATGATGAAATCTTGTTGGTTTTTTGATTTCAGATCATTCGTTCCGTACTTATGCTCACCGCAAAGAAAAGTAAGAAAACGTGTTTTGCGGCAGTGGCCATGTCTCCCCCAGTTTTTAAAAGTTTTAAATAAAAAAGTACCCTAAAATATATAGTAATAGATCCTATGTAGTCTATTTTAATGAAATTTTATCAACATTGCAAAAAAAATTTCAAAACCCCTCAAAATAACTGTATATAACCCTTTAAGTTGAAAAATCAAATATCTGGTTAAAAATTCCTGTATTTTATTGAAAACTCGAATTTTATGGGAGAATATTTTTTAATCTTCTTCATGACTAATTTATCCGTTTCGTTCGAAATTCCTTTAAAATTTCAAATATTTTGTTGAAAATTCATGTACTTTATTAAAAATTCATCTTATTGGTTGAAAATTGATCTTTTTGGCTGAAAATGAGATTTTTTTTTTAGAATTCATTTTTTAGACTGGAAGTATAACCTCCATTTTTTGTCGAAAATTGATCTTTTCTGATAGAAATTTTATCTTCTTGGTTGAAAATTAGACTATTTCGTTGAAAATTTACTTTAATTTTATTTATCTATTCTATTTTTAGTTGAAAATTGGTCTGTTTTCAGTTAAAATTTAACTGTTTGTTGAAAATCCGTCTTTTTTTTTGTAAAAGAGTACTCTTATTAGTTGAAATTTCATGTTTTTGGTTAAAAATTAATTTCATTGGTTGAAAATTCGTCTGTTTTTTGTTTGGAAATTTATTTTACTGACTGAAAATGATCCTACTTTATTTTTGGTAGAAAATTTATCTTTTTGTTTGGAATGCATGTATTTGGTTGAAAATTAACTTTTTTTTACTTAAAGATTATTATATACTTTTTTTTATAGAAACGTAATCTGTTTCGTTAAAAAATTATCTGTTTAGTACAAAATTTAACTATTCTATTTTTAAGAATTGATTTATTTCATTGAAAAAAAACTGTTTAGTTGAAAATTCTTTTTTTTTTGTTGATAGAAAATTCGTCTTTTGGATTGAAACTTCATATTTTTGGTTGAAAATTCATCATTGTGATTAAAAATTAATTTCTTTGGTTGAAAATTGATTTCTTTTTAGTTGAAAATTAATTTTGTTAACTGAGGAGATAACTATTCAATTTTTGCTTGAAAATTTATATTTTTAGTTGAAAATTAAGTAATTGTGCTGAAAACTCGTTCTTTTTTATTCAATTTTCTAACTGCAAATTGATATATTCTATTTTTGGTTTTTAAGTTTAGCTTTTTTAGTTAAAAATTTAATTATTTTGTGAACAAAATTTTTAACTATTCTAATCTTAGTTGAAAATTGATTTTTTTTAAGATGAAAATTCATAAACTTTGTTTAAAATGAGTTTTTTGGTAGAGAATGAATCTTTCGGGTTGAAAATTCAACTAACTATTTGGTTACAAATCCATATTTTTGGTTGAAGATTCATCATTTTAGGTGACAATTCATTTCTTTGGTTGAAAATTGATATTTTTGACTTGAAAACACAAATAAAAAGTGTTTTAAATATATTTAGAAACAAAATTTATTTTGCATTAACATTATTAATATTCTAGGTGTATGATTAGTTTTATACCTCGAAGAATTTAGAAATTGGGATATTGTAGCAACCCTGAATAAGACACTGTTTAATGCGTATAATAGGTTTTCTATTACTTTGACTTCTTTTATCATTTAAAGCACCCTTTCCAATTTGAAGCGATGTATTTTCCTGCGAAATTTAAATAATGTAATTATTATTAATAAAAATAGAAAATACGATTTTTTAAATATATAATAATATAATATATAATAATAATAAATAATAATTTTCTAAATATGTTTTAAACACTTTTGAGTTGTGTTTTCAAAAAAAAATACATTTTCAATCAAAGAAATGAATTTTTAACTAAAATAATGAATCTTCAATCGAAAATATGAATTTTTAACCAACTAGTTAGTCGAATTTTCAACCCAAAATATTAATTTTCTACCCAAAAATACACATTTTCATCGAAGTACATGAATTTTCATCTAAAAAAAATTAATTTTCAACCAAAATTAGAATAGTTAAAATGTTAGAAAAATAAATGTTCAACAAAAAGAAATGAATTCTCAACAAAATAATTCAATTTTACACCCAAAAGATTAATTTTCTACCAAAAAAGATTCCGTTTTAATAAAATATATCAATTTTGAACTAAAGATAAATTTACAAACCAAGAATATAATAGTTCAATTTGCAGTTAAAAAAGTAAATTTTAAACAAAAAAAACGAGTTTTCAGCCAAATTAATTAATTTTCATCTGAAAATGTAAATTTTCAAGCAAAAATATAACAGTTACGTCGTTAGTTTAAAAAATTAATTTTCAACTAAAAAGAAACGAATTTTCAACCAAAGAAATTAATTTTTAATCACAATGATGAATTTTCAACCAAAAATATGAATTTTTGACCAAATAGTGGAATTTTCCACCCAAAACATGAATTTTCTATCAACAAAAACGAATTTTCAACTAAATATTTTTTTCAACCAAAGAATTTAATTCATAACAAACAATAGAATAGTTAAATTTCTACGAAATAGATCATTTTTTTGCGAAAAAAATTACATTTCTATCAAAAAAGGTAAATTTTCCACAAAAAGTGGAATAGTTCAAGTGAATTTTTAACTAAAATGATGAATCTTTAACTAAAAAAAATTAATTTTGAACCAAATTCATGAATTTTCAACTAAAAAGATAAATTTTCGATCTAAAATAAAATAGTTAAATTTTCAGTTTTTTTTTTTAAGTTTTCAACCAAAAAAGAAACGAATTTTCAACAAAATAGTTCAATTTTCAACCAAAAAGATGAAGTTTCAACTAATGAGAGAACTTTTCTACCAAAAAAAGACGGATTTTTAACAAAGAGTTGAATTTTCACCTAAAACAGACCAATTTTCAAATAAAAATAGAATAGATAAATTTTCAGTTAATAAAAAAATAAAGTTCCAATAAAATTATATTAAATTTTCAACGAAATAGTATAATTTTCAACTAATAACGATAAATTTCTATCAAAAAAGATAAATTTTCGACAAAAAGTGGAACAGTTACATTTTTAGTTAAAAAAATTAATTCTAAATAAGAAATTTGAATTTTTAAAGGAATTTTCAACCAAAAAGATGAATTATTCACCAAGAAGATTAAATATTCTCTCACAAAATTCAAATTTTCAATAAATTACAATAGAATAAAAAAAAACTAATTTTCAACCAATAAGATGAATTTTCTATCAAAATAGATGAATTTATAGCAAAGTACGCGAATTTTCAAACAAATATTTGAATTTTTAAAGGAATTTTCAACCAAAAAAACAAATTTCCAACAAAACAGTGTACTTTTCAACTAAACAGGATACATTTTAACAAGGTTGTTTAATTTTCAGCCAAATAGTTCAATTATCAATCAGAAACATGCATTTTTAACCAAGAAGAATAATTTTCTATCGAAAAAGACGAATTTTCAACTAAAATGATGAAAATTATCTTATTTTTCTTTGAAACTTAATCTTCTTGTTTAAAAATTCTTCTTTTCGGTTAGAAATGCAAGTATTCCATTTAAATATTTATCATTTTAGTTGAAAAATCATCTTTTAGGCTGGAAATAAAATAATTTGGTTGAAAGTTAAACTCTTTTGTTTGTTGAAAATCAATTTATTTTTTTTTTTTTGTGAAAATTCAACTATCTGGTTGAAAATCGATATTTTGCATTTCAAAATTAAACCATTTCTTTAAAAATATATTTTGTGGAAAATTCGTCTTTTTTTGTAAAAAGTTAATCTTTATGATTGAAAATTCATCTTTTTAGCTTAACATTTAACTATTCCAGTTGAAGATTCATAATTTTAGTTGAAAATTCATCAGTTTAGTAGAAAATGAATGTCTTTAACTAAAAATGTAACTTCCATTTTTAGTTGAAAATTGATCTTTTCTAGTTCAAAATTCAACAATTTGGATAAAAATTGATCTTTTTTAATTGAAAATTCAACTATTTCGTTTAAAGTTCGCGTATTTTGTTGGAAAAACGATTTTTGTTTTGGTAGAAAATTATCTTTTTCTTTGAAAGTTAATCCTCTTGTTTAAAAATTCTTCTTTTCGGTTAACAATAATTTTAGTTGAAAATTCATCTTTTAGGTTGGAAATAAAATTATTTGGCTGAAAGTTAAATTCTTTTGTTAATATTTTTTTTTTTCATTGAAGATTCATCGTTTTTATTGAAAATTCATTTCATTGGTTGAAAAATGAGCTGTTTGATTGAAAACTTGTTTTCTCTTTAGATGTTTTATGGTTGATTTTTTTTTTAAACTGAAAATGTAACTGTGATTCCAGTTGAATATTCTATAATCTTTCATTGAACATTTATTTTTTGACTAAAAATGTTCTTATTCAATTTTCGGTTGAAAAATTATTCTTTTTAGTTGAAAATTCGTCTGTTTTGGTAGAAATTAATCTTCTTCGTTGAAAATTAATGTTTTTGTCAAAAATTCAATTATTCTTGTTAAAGATTTATCATTCCAGTTAAAAATTCATCTTTCTGGTTTGAAATTCAACTATTCCAGTTAAATATTTACAATTTTATTTGAAAATTCATCACTTTGTTTGAAAACTTAACTATTTTTTTCAAAGTTCGTTTTATTTGTTGAAATTAATTTTTTTAACTGAAAATTTAACTTATTCCAATTAAAAATTCAATAGTTGTAGTTGAAAACTCTTATGTTTGGTTTAAAATTATTTTTTCCAACTAAAAATGTTACTATTCCATTTTCGGTTGAAACGTATTATTTTTTTAGTTCAAAATTCAACTATCTGGTTGAAAGTTTGTACTTTGATTAAAAATTCAACTGTTTCATTAAAAATTACTGTATTTTATTGAAAAATTGTATTTTTTTTTGTAGAAAATTAATCTTTATTTAAAAATTAATCTTCTTGTTTAAAAATTCATCTTTTTGGTTGAAAAGTTAACTGTTACAGTTAAATCTTCATCATTTTAGTTGAAAATTCATCTTTTTGGTTAAAAATTTAGCTATTCCAGTTGAAGATTCATAATTTTATTCGAAAATTCATCACTTTGGTTTAAAATTGAACTTTCTTGTTGAAAATCATTTTTTGTTTGAAAATTAATTTTTTCAATTGAAAATTAATTTTTTCAATTGAAAATTTAACTAATAAATAATTTTTCAGATGGACAGGTGGTCCAGTCCAGACCATGGAGTCTGACTCGATTTTTGGGAGAAATCTATAATGCTATTTCGCTATAGTAAGCAAAACTTTCCTCATAATTTGCAATTGTGAATAAACTCATAATTATTAAATTAAATATACTATAATACCTGGAATCCTTTATTCAGTTTCAGTACTCTCATCAGTCCAACTACAAATCGACATGGCAATAGATATTCTCGTGATTATAGACCTGGTTCAGGGTAATTAATTAATTTAATTAATTTTTGATTATGAAAGAAATTTTTAATCATAATTCAGGCCTCGAACTCATTACACTATTTATACTATTAGACACTTTTTTTAGCGAAGACACTATTTTGCTATTATTTCGGAAAAACTTACACTGAAGACACTATTTTTTCAAAATTTTCCGCTAATGCTACTATTTCTTAACTTTTCCTCGAAAAATATTTTTCAACTTGTTCGCTAATTGACAGAAATTAGGTTAAGTTTTTTTTTCTCAAAATTTGAAGCACTAATTTTTTTCGTGAATTTATTTAGAGGTCATCGAAAAATAACACGCGATTTGCAAATGATCTTACTGTTTCTTATGAATTAACAAATTAGTTCAACTTTCAACCAAGTAGTTAAATTTTCTACAAAAAAAATTACTTTTTAACCAAGAAAGGTTTTTCAGTAAATAAAGAAAAAAATTTACCTGAAGTGTTGAATTTTCAAGCCAAAAAGACGATTTTTCAACAAAACAGTTAAATCTTGAAATAAATACTTCAATTTTTAAAGAAAAAAATGAATTTTGAGTTACAAAAATTAATTTTCAACTAAAAACGAATTTTCAACAAAATCGTTTTTTTCAAACAAAGAAATAATTTGTAATACAAATGATGAATCTTGAACAAACAAAATGAATTTTTAACTATACAGTTGAATTTTGAATCAAAAAGATTAATGTTGTGCCAAAAAAGACAAATTTTCAACAAAATGTTAAATATTCAGTAGAAAATTAATTTTTAACTAAAAAATATATTTTCATCACAATAGTAAAATTTTCAATTGGAATAGTTCAAATTTCAGTATTAGAAAAGCCGAATTTTGAACTGGAAAAGATACATTTAAAAAAAAATGGAATAGTTAAATTTTCAGGTGAAAAAAATTAATTTTCATCCAAAAACAAGAAACAAATTTTCAACAAAACAGTTAAATTTTCAACCAAAGTGATGGGTTTTCAACTGAAAAAAAAGCTTTTAAGCAAAAGTGGAACAGTTAAATTTTCAGATAAAAAACTTAATTTTTATCCAAAAACAAAAAACGAATTTTGAACAAAATAGTTAAACTTTCAACCGAAGTAATGGATTTTCAACTGAAAAAGATATGTTTTTAACCAAAAATGGAATAGTTAAATTTTCGGTTAAAAACCTTGATTTTCAACACAATAATAAAAACTAATTTTCAACGAAATAGTTAAATTTGCAACCAGAGTGATCAATTTTCAAGTAAAATGATGAATCTTTAACTGTAATAGATTGAAATTTAAACCAAAAAGATGAATTTTCTAAAAAGAAAGCGAATTTTCAACTAAAATGATAGAATATTCAACTTGATTAAATTTTCAGTTTAAAAATTATTTTTAACTAAATAAAATTTTAACAAAATAGTAAAATTCTCAACTGGAATAGTTTAAATTTCAATAAAAAAAAAATTCAACAAAAAAAACTAATTTTCAACAAAATTGTTCAATTTTCAACTGGTGCAATTAATTTTTTTATCAAAGTGATCGATTTTGATCTAGAAAAGATTAATTTTCAACTAAAAAAGATAAATTTTAAACAAAAAATAGAATTGTTAAATTTTCATTTAAAAAAAATTTATTTTCAGCATATAAATAAAAACGAATTTTCAACGAAATAGTTAAATTTTCAACCAGAGTGATCAATTTTTAAGTAAAATGATGAATCTTTAACTGTAATAGATTGACATTTAAACCAAAAAGATGAATTTTCTTTAAAAAAAATCGAATTTTCAGCTAATATGATGGAATATTCAACTTGATTAAATTTTCAGTTTAAAAATTATTTTTAACAAAATAGTACAATTTTCAACTGGAATAGTTTAAATTTCAGTAAAAAAAATCAACAAAAAAACGAATTTTTAACAAAATTGTTAAATTTTCAACTGGTGTAATTAATTTTTTAACCAAAGTGATCGATTTTAATCTAGAAAAGATGAATTTTCAACTAAAAAGTATAAATTTAAACAAAAAATAGAATTGTTAAATTTTCATTAAAAAAAATTGTTTTTCAGCACAAAAATAAAAACGAAATTTCAACGAAATAGTTAAATTTTCAACCAGAGTGATCAATTTTTAAGTAAAATGATGAATCTTTAACTGTAATAGATTGACATTTAAACCAAAAAGATGAATTTTCTAAAAAAAAGCGAATTTTCAACTAAAATGATGGAATATTCAACTTGATTAAATTTTCAGTTTATAAATTATTTTTAACAAAATAGTACAATTTTCAACTCGAATAGTTTAAATTTCAGTAAAAAAAAATCAACAAAAAAACGAATTTTTAATAAAATTGTTAAATTTTCAACTGGTGTAATTAATTTTTTAACCAAAGTAATCGATTTTAATCTAGAAAAGATGAATTTTCAACTAAAAAGGATACATTTTTAACAAAAAATAGAATTATTAAATTTTCATTTAAAACAATTGATTTTCAGCAGAAAAATAAAAACGAAATTTCAACGAAATAGTTAAATTTTCAACCAAAGTGATGAATTTTCAACTACAATGATGAAATATTTAACTCGTTTAGTTCGATTTTCAAATAAAAAAATAAAGTATTGACAAAAAAAAGGAATTTTCAAAAGAATAGTAAAATTTTCTACTGGAATAGTTCAAATTTCAGTAAAAAAATATCTCAACCAAAAAAGACGAATTTTCAGTAAAATAGTTGAATTTGCACCTAAAACAAATAAATTTTCCACAAAAAAATGGAGCAGTTAAATTTTCAGTTTAAAGAAATGAATTTTTAACTGAAATGATGAATCTTAAACAAACAAACAAAATAATTTTTAACCAAACAGTTGAATTTTCAACTAAAAATGGAATAGGTAAATTTTCTGTATAAATTTATACATGAATTATCAAACCAATGTTTGAATTTAAGGAGTTTTAAACCTTATAATTAAATTTTTTACCGAAGAAATGAATTTTCAACCAAAAATATGAATTAGTCACGAAGAAGAGTAATATTCTACCAGAAAAGACGAATTTTCAACCAATTATGGAATGTTTAAATTGACAGTTAATTTTCAGTTGAATAAATCAATTTGAAAACAAATTAACTTATTTTCAACAAAATAATGGTAATGATAATAGATGATGTTTCAACAAATAAATATTTTCATTTAAAATAAAAAAATAGTTGGATTTAACCAAAAACGACGAATTTTTAACAAAATACTTGAATCCTCAGCTGAAACAGAAATTAATTTTGAGCTAAACAGTTGCATTTTTAATAAAAACAATCGAATTTCTACCAAAAAAAGACGAGTTTTCAAAAAATACATAAATATTTTACCAAATAGTTTTTTTATACCAAATTGTTGAATTTTCTAGCTGAAAATATAAATTGTCTACAAAACAATTGAATTCTCAACCCGAAAAAATGAATTTTCAACAAAAAAAGTTCAAGTTCTACTAAATAATTGAAAATAGATTAATTTTCAACCAAATATTAGAATTTCTAATAAAAAATGTGAAGGTTCAACCTAAAAAAATGTATTTTCAACAAAATAGTTCAATTTTCAAAAAAATTGTTGAATTTTGAAGCCAAATTATTAATCATCTAGAAAAAAGTTTAATTTTTAACTCGAAAATATAATTTTTCAACAAAAAAGTTAGCGTTCTAGAAAATAATTAGTTTCATAAAAGTAGATTAA
>CAKNYM010050457.1:34377-69624 GCA_932195095.1 Andricus curvator
TTTCAACCAAAAATATGATTTTTCAGTTACAAAAATTAATTTTTAACAATAAAAAACGAATTTTCCAAAAAACAATTCTTAAACCAAATACTTAAATATTCAACCAAAAAGATGCTTTTTCAGTTAAAAAAAAATTAATTTTTAACAGCAAAAAAAAATGAATTCTCAACAAAATAATTTATTTTTCCAAATAAAGAAATTAATTTTCATCTAAAGTGATGAATATTGAACAAACAAATTTAATTTTTAACCAAATAGTTGAATTTTCAATGAAAAAGATGGATGTATATCAAAAATATATATCAAAAAAGACAAATTTTCAACAAAATACATGAATTTTCAACTAAAACAGAAAAGTTTTTAACAAAACAGTTGAATCTTATATCAAATACTTAAATTATTAACAAAAAAGATGATTTGTCAGTTACAAAAATTAATTTTTAACAAAAGAAAAAACGAATTTTGAACAAAATAGGTTCTTTTTTCAAATAAAGAAATTAATTTTCAACTAAAATTATGCATATTGAACAAACAAAATGAATTTTTAACCAAATAGTTGAATTTTCAATCAGAAATTTTGAACAAAATACATGAATTTTCAACTAAAAAAAGAAAAGTGTGCAACTCAAAATGGTATAGTTAAAATTTTAGTTAGAAAAATAAATTTTCAACTAAGGAAATTAATTTTTAACCAAAAAATGAAATAGTTAAATTTTCAGTTAAATGAATCTTGAAACTTAAAGACAAATTTTTAACCAAATAGTTTTTTAAACCCAAAAGATTAATTTTATACCTCAGAGGCCAATTTTCAACAAAATACATAAATTTTTAACTAAACAGAATTAATTTTTAACCAAAAAACAATAGTTAAATTTTACGATCGAAACAAAAATTTCAACAAAATTCTTAAATTTTTAACCAAGGAAATTAATTTCCCACAAAAAATAGAATAGTCAAGTTTTCAGTTTAAGGAAATGAATTTTAAACTGAAATGATGAATCTTAACAAAGAAACAAAAAAATTTAAACCAAATAGTTCAATTTCGAAAGAAAAAGATAAATTTTCTACTAAAAAGACAGATTTTCAACTAAAACGAGAATAGTTAAATTTTCGGTAAAAAAAATTGTACAAAGCAATTGAATTCTCAACCCGAAAATGTGAATTTTCATCAAAAAAGTTCATTTTCAACCGAAATTGAATAACGTTTAACCAGATAGATGCATTTTTTAATTAAAAAAGAAGAAATTTCTACAAAAAGAGATGAATTTTCAAACCAAAAAGATGAATTTAAAAAAAAATTGTAGTCAAGGTAGAAAAAAATGTCAATCAAATGAATGAATTTTGAAGGCAAAATGTCGAATTTTCAGAAAAAACAGTTGAATCTTTAACCAAGAAGAATGACTTCTTAACTGAATTTTTAGAATTTTTAATTGAATTCAATTTGAATATTTAAATTCAAAATTTCAACAAAATAATTAAGTTTGAAACTATATAATAAAATTTTGAAATAAAGAAATCAATTCTTAACTAAAAATTTAATAGTATACTTTTCCAACAAAATAATGAATTTTCAATAAAAAATAGTAGGAATTTCTTATTAGGTTCTATTAATTCAATTCACATTTAAGTGGAAAAATGAGAAGAAGCCTGCGATAAATAAATAGGAATTTTGATAGACTAAATAATAATAACATTTCAAATAAACATTGAAATTCATTTTTAATACTTGAACAATTTTTTGACCCTATTTTTAAAAATTGGTGACACTACACTATTTTTCATCTCTAATGTGAGTCTGCGGAGGCCTGCAAATGATGAACAATGTTTTTTTATTAAAATAATTTTATTTTTTTCAGCCCGCTTCCACCATCTCGGCGAATTGGCAGAATAAACACATCGAGCGTCAACGTGCCTGGTGGCTGCCAAAGTTGCAAAGGATAAACGATAAAACCGAATTAAAAAAAAAATTATTTAAGCAAAGATAAAACATCTCTAAACAACTTGGGAATTTCGGAATTTTAGAATTTTCATTTTAGAATTCTCGAATAAAGGCTCAACTAATTCTGATATTTTGCATTTAAAAAAAAAACGTATTATGAAAATTTAAACTATCTAAAGTATATGTAATGCTTTGAGACAATGTTATTTCGTCGATTTCGCGCAATAAAGTACCCATTCAGAAATTAATTTTTCTTACCCGAATTTAAATTGGCCATCCATAAATTGAAACATTTTTTGCTAATTTTTTACACTTTTTTTTTCAAATTCGTTTTTTTTTTGTTTGAAATTAATTTTTTCAACTGACAATTCGACCATTCTATTTTTTATTGAAAATACATGTATTTTGTTAAAAATTCAATAGTTTGCTTGCAATATTTTCTCTCTATTGACACAAAAATCTCATTTAAAAATTCAACTCATATTGAAGTCGCCTTTTTTGGTTGAATTAAACTGTTTTTGATTAAAAATTGAAATCTTTTTTGGTTGAAATAACTACTACATTTTTTGTTCAAAATTCATCTTTTTTTAAAAGAAAATTTAATGTCAGCGAAGAGGGCAGATTTGTTAAAATTAATTTGGAAAAAAGAATTCTTTGAACATTTCGGAAGTTTTGCAAACTTGAAAAAAAATGATCTGGGAGTATTTAAGGCAATGTTTTTGATTTTGCAGCTTTTTTTTTCTTAATTTGAGGAGAAATTCGAAATATTTTACGAGATATTTAGAATGTTTCGAAGGTTTTAAAAAATTTAAAGATTATTTATAATTTGAAGAGAATAAAAAAAAGTTTTTATCAAATGTGGATTTTTGAACATTTCGAAAAAAGTAGGAAAACTTAAAATGATTTTTTATTTTGACTAATTAATTATTGAAGAAAATTCAAAAAAATGAAAAATGTTGGAAAAATGTGGGAGATTTAAAGGCAATTCTTGTAATTTTGAAAATTCGAGAGGAATTTTAGAATTTTTGAAGAAATTAAAAATATTTTTAAACTTGAAAACTTTTCTGAAAATATATAAAATATTTCCTAATTTCTTCTTGAGTATTTCAGTTGAAGATTTTTCATTTCAGTTGAAAATTCATTCCTTGATTACCAATTCGACTATTTTGTTGAATATTCTATTTTTTGTAAAAGATTTATTTTTTTAATTGAAATTGTAAGTATTTCATTTTTGGTTGCAAATGTATCTTTATTAGCTAAAAATTCAACTGTTATTTGGATGAAAATTCATCTTTTTTAGTTGAAAATTTAACTAGTTGGTTGAAAGTTTTTTAACTGAAAATTTAACTTATACATTTTTGATTGTAAGTTTATCTTTTTCAGTTGAAAATTCAACTAGTGGGTTGAAAATTCATCTATTTCGTTAAAGATTTGTCGCTTTTGGTAGAAAAATAATCTTTTTGATTGAAAATTCAACTACTTAGTTAATATTCGAACTACATCTTAAAAATGCATTTTTTAGTTTTTTTGGTTTTAGTTAAAAATTCCTCTCTTTGGTTGAACATTTAATTATCTTGTTAAAAATTCGTTGTTTTTTGGTTGAAAATTTATTTTTTAAATGTAGATTCAACTATTCCAGTCGAAGTTTCTTCATTTTAGGTGAAAATTCATCTCCTTGATTAAAAATTGGACTATTTTGCTAAATATTCGATATTTTTGTAAAAAATTGATTTTTTTACAATGAAAATGTAAGTGCTTCATTTTGGTAGAAAATTTATATTTTTTAGTTCAAAATTCAACTGTTCGGATGAAAAGTTATCTTTTTAGTTGAAAATTCAACTGCTTGCTTAAAAATTCAGGTATTATTTTTAAATTCGTCTTTTTTGATAGAAAATTAATCTTCTCGGTTAAAATTGTATTTTTTTTTGGTGGAAAATTCAATTCTTTGGTTAAAACATATTCTACTTTGAAAAAAATTCAACAATTTTGTGAAGGTCTGTTTTTTAAAGTTCAACGGTTTTGCTAAAAATTTGTCTTGGTGGGTTAAAAATTCAACTAGTTTGTTAGAAAATTCAAGGATTTGGTTGACAATTAACTTTTTTTTTCGAAAAAAAAAAAACAATTTGGTTGAAAAGTATCCTTTTTGTTTGAAAAGTTAAAAGGTTTTGTTGAAAATTCGTCTTTTTGGTTGACTTCAACTGGGGTTTTATTTAAAATTAAATTACTAATCTTTAGTGGCCCACGTCATTCACGTTTTTCACTACTGAATTATAAAATATAGACTACTTGAATAAGTAATTTTCTACTTATCTTTAGTGGCTAACTTTTCACTCATCTAATTAGTAAAATTTTACCTGTAATTATTTTAATTTTACCAATTTTGATTTAGAGAGACCTCAAATTATCTTTTGCATCAGGAAAAAAGCTATACAATTAAAATAACCTTCTTTAGGAACTCAATTTCATTATACTTATTCAAGCCGATGCTTATTCAAGGCAGATAAATTTTACAAAGCTTGCTTTTAACATGTTTGTAACTTTTTCACATTATTATATACACTTGATAATACCCGTGCAGAAATTTCAGAGTGGCCCTGGTCGGGGCCAGATCTGGCCCCAATCGGGTATCCCAGTTAGGGCCAGACTCGAAATGAAACGCCTAATCCGATCAGGGCCTGACTTGGGTATTCATAAGGAAGGCCCGATTTGGCCCTGGCCAGGCCCCTTCTAATTTTTATTTATAAAAATATTATTGAAATATCATTTATTTAATAAAAAAGTAAACAATTAATCAAGAATATTGAGCATTATATAAATATTTTGAAGTATATTCTGAATCTTGTGGTTAGATTCATGTATTTTGTTGAAAATTCATCTTTTTTGAAAGAAAATTAATCTTCTTGGTCGAAAATTTATCCTTTTTGGTTAAAAATTGGTATTTTTGCTCCAAGTTATTTTTTTATCAGAGTTTTTATCTGAAAATTTAACAATTCCATTTTTAGTTGAAACTTTATCATGTATATTTTATGAGATAAAAATTCGACTATTTGGTAGGAAATTTAAGAATTTTGTTGAAAAGTCGTCTTTTTGGGTAGAAAATTAATCTAGTTTGTCGAAAATTCAACGATTCGGTAGAAAATTTATATATTTTGTTAGAAAGTCGTCTTTCTAGGTAGAAAATTATTCTTGTTTGTTGAAAATTCAACTTATTGGTTGATGATTCAACTATCTTGTTAAAAATTCATATATTTTGTTAAAAAGTCGTCTTTCTGGGTAGAAAATTATCCTTGTTTGTTGACAGTTGAACTTGTTGGTTGATTATTCAACTAGCTTGTTATAAATTGATCTTTTTTATTGAAACTGATCTTTTTTGTTAAATTTTTCTTTCTTTATAGTCACTGTTTTCTAAAATATTAGACTTTTTAGCTTAAAAACTTCACTCTTTTATTAAAAATTCAGCTTTCATGGTAGAAAAGTTAGCTTTTTTGGTAGTAAAATGAACTTTGTTGATCAAAAATCAACTGCTTTCTAAGAAAATTTGTTTTTCTTCTTCAAAATTATAATATTTGATTGAACTTTAATCAATCTTTTTTGTTTGAAAATTCGACCATTTGATTGAAAAGTTTTTTGGCACGTGGAGCAAAGATTAAAAAAGTGAGGTTATAATGCCAGAAAGTTGCAGCATTAAGTCTATACGTACTTTTATAGCATACTAAAAAGAAGAGTGGGGTCTTTTTGTACAATTGGTCCCAGTTCTGGATCCCAATTCTCAATCTATTTAACATTTTCACGCAAAGACGAACAGTAAAAAATCTTCAAAATGTCGACGCTTTCTCGAAGTTCATTGTCGTAAATCTTAGAGAGCTGGATAATTCTAGTTTGATATGAACATCTCAGCCCGTTCTAAAAACTTTGCGTAAATGATTAACGAGGTGAATTGAGAATTATTTAATGCGATTTATCCAAATGACTTTACCGGTTTATCTGTTTACTGTTCGTCACTTTTACGAAGTAGTCCTTCCTTCCGTCCGTTCGTTGCCAAATAATCGAACGGAAGACTAATCGAATACATTCGAGATTAGCGCGGCAAATTCAAATCTAAATAAGTGTAAACTCTAATCAGATTTTAAAAAATACCTACAATAATTAATACTAACTTGATAATTGTAGAATAGAATAGAAGATAACTTTATTTCTCCATGTACGTCCTCATTGGACTTTTACATATACTACATTTTTACCTTCTTAATAATACTTATAGTTATACTTTGACATTTTTTAATATGCTTCGTTACAGAAAGTAAAAAAATCACATGTTTAGCTCTTTCATACAATTTTTCCGCTTATTATTATTCTTACAGTCATTTATTCTGAATTGTTTCCCCTAACTCTAAGAACATTGCTTAATATTGCCGCTTGATATTCTTCCTTTGATAATCCTTATTCTGAATAATTAAATCAACAAAAACATTAGTATTTAAATTTATACAATATTTAGTTTAACTAAAGTTGGTTAACAGTCTGTTTCTTTCAATCGTCGCTTATAATCTCATCCTCTATTACCTCCTCGCATACTTCTTTGGAAAATTTCTCAAATTGGCTCGCATATCTGCAGAGACTGATATTCAGTTTCCCCGACAAAGTGTTACATAACTTTTTCACTAAATTGGGTCCATACCTATCTCCCACCCATTCCTCTACTTCATCCACCCATTTCTTATCAATTTTGTCCTTAGCTTTCCTGCACCTCCAAATGTGTTCCATGTTCTCCTCTTCCTCTCCACATAGCCTACATCCTGTCTCTTTGAAACCCTTGTTTCCTGCTCTACCTACATTGCCACATCTCAGTCTAGCCCATTGGTTCTTGTCCTTGTATCCTACTTTTCTGTCACTCCAATATTCTTCTCTCCCCAGTTCCTTTTTCCAATTCCTATACAATTGGCAGTAAGAAGATTCGTCTACCCTAACCCAGTCCATTTGAATCTCTTGTTTTTTTTTATCCTAATGCCCTTAGCGAAATTATTCTCAATCTCTTTTAATTTTTCCCCATTTCCTTCCCAAGCCCACTTCAAAGTTTCTCCATCACCGACCTCCCGTAGGGCCTCCATTAATCCTTCGCCCCACTCTGTCGGATCCTTGTTTTGAATTCCTCTGAGCTCTTCTTTGAGACAAATGTTCGGCAGCCTACCTTCCGTCATTTCCAAAATCTCTCTCATATATCTGCTAGCCCTATTTCTTGCTTCTATTTCTACGCTGTTTCGACCTGCTTCCAGTCTCCAGATATATCCGGGAGTGTTTTTATCCAAACCCATTGCCATTTTTATAAATTTTGCTTGCGCTCTTTCCAATTCTTCCCACCTTTCCCAACCCCAAATTTCTACTCCATACAAACCGCCAGACTTTACGAGAACGTCCATCAGATATAATCTTCTGTCTAGACCTGAAATGTTTGCCCTTGTCATGACTCCCCATGCTATGTTAGCTGCTTTTTGCATCTTGTTTGCCATGATTTTGACATGTTTCCTAAGTTTTCCACTTGAGGAAAACCAATACCCCAAATATTTGAAACAGTCAACTTCTTCCACCTTGTCTCCATAAATTCTCCATTCTTCCCCTTTCTTTCTCCTTCCCCTTTTTCGAAAAACAACTATCTTGGATTTATTCACATTTCTTTCGAGTCCGTTCTTATCCACGTACTTCTCCAGAGTTTTCAGCATACTGCTTAGCCCTTCTGGGAAGTCTGCTACTACTGCTATGTCGTCTGCGAATTTAAGGGCGAACACTTTTTCATTGCCTATTACTGTTCCACCTTCGTTTTTTCTAACCCATTCGTCGTCTATGTCGTCCACAAATATGTTGAACAGTGAGGGGCTTAGCGGGCATCCTTGTCTCACCCCTCTTTTGGTTTCAGAACATTCCGTGTTCCCCTCTGCCGTCATGACCTCGTTGACTGTAACCCTATATATCGTCTTTATCATTTCTAGCATCCTTCCTTGAATTCCAATTTTGTGCAATTTTTGATAGAGAAGTTCCCTATCCACCGTATCAAATGCCTTCTTTAAATCAATGAATGCAGTGTATAATTTCCCCTTTTCTCGCTTTAGACGGTTATTAACCAACGTGTTAAGGACAAATATATGGTCTCTCGTAGATCTCTTTTTCCTGAAATCCGCTTGACTCTCTTTATATAGCCCGTTTGACTCCAACCAGTCCCTTAATCTTTCATCCATAATAGAAGCCAATATTTTGTACCCCGTGTCTAGAAGGGAAACGCCTCGATAATTTTCCGTGTCATCCTCATTTCCCCCTTTAAAAATTGGTGCTATCACCGCTTTTTCCCATCCATTCCCTATTTTTCCAGTTATCCAAAATCCATTTAGAATACGATGCATCTCCTGAGCCCAAACTTCCGGTATTCCTTTAATGAATTCGCTGGGAATTCCATCTTCTCCCGGGGCTTTTCCTGCTTTCATTTTTTTTATATTTCTAACCATCTCTTCGAATGTTATCTCCTTATCTAGTTCACTCGTTTCTTCGTTTTCTTTTCCACCCTCTGGTTTTCCTTCCATACCTACTTCTTTTCTCCTAACCTCTTCTCCTTTTCTGCCTTCTGTATCACTCGTCCCTACTTCATCCTCTGTCTTTTCTGTTGCCAGTAATTTTTGGAAGGGTTTCTTCCATTTATCTTTGCTGATTCTGCCCCCTCTCCTTTTCCTTTTTTTCCTGAAATTTCCTAGCGATCTCCAAAAATCTCCCATATTCTTGCTCTCTTCCACCTTCTTCCAATTCTTTTCCTTTCTTTCTTTTTTCTTCCTCTTTTTTAACTCCCTAAGCTTCTTTTTCTCCCTTGCTAACAAATCCCCTTCCTCTTCCCCTTTTTTTTGAGAAAATTTTTTAATGATCGCCATACAATTTTTCTTTGGTTCTTGCACTCCTCATCGTACCTCTGTTCTCCAACTCGAGTCGCCTTTTTCTTATCCTTGACTACTAAACCTGTTGACTTTGCAGCTAGCCAAATACTATCCCTAAAGTTATCCCACCTATCTTCCCATTGTTCCCCTTGATTTTCTATTACTTGATAATTTGCCCACAATTCTTTCATTTTTTCTTTGAATAATTCCCCTTTTTCGCTATTCCATACTAACTTTTCCCTCCCTACCGTCACCCCTCCATCGACCAAAACCTCCAAACCTTTTGGCCCATCTACTTCTATTTTAAATTCCACGGGTAAGTGATCGGATTCTATTTTAGTTTGGATCTTAATTTCTTTAATTGGGCAAACCTCTTAGTTCTCCGAAACTATAACATAGTCTAGCACCGAGCCTCCGTCTCCGCAGATATGCGTCCATTTCCCCCCTAAATCACCCTTAGTTCTACCATTTAAAATCCTTAAACCAAAGTCCTCACACATACCTAGTAGTTTTTTCCCTTCTGCGTTTAATAATTTATCATCAGAATTTCTCTCATTTGAGTAGCCTCTATTTAATTCCCCCGCGTTGTATTCTGCACCCCCACACGCTTCCCCCACTCTAGCATTCAGGTCCCCTAGTATAACTATATAGTCCCCTCTAGTTTGTGCCTCTTCTATAATTTTTATTAATTTGCTCGTTAGTTTAGACATTCCTACATTATTATAAACGGTAACAAACAATAGATCTTTTCCTTGTGCTTTTAAATCTTTACCTTTAACAGACATACCAAACTCCCATTCTTCAATACTCACACGCTCACTTATATCTTTTTTCACTCCGATTAGATAACCTCCGCTGGCTCTGCCTCTTTTTTTGACTCTTTCTGCTGGTTTGCCGCTCCACTCAAAGTTTTTATTAAGCCTATTCTTGAACTCTTGTAGATTGCTATCCTCTATCCAGGTCTCTTGAAGTATTACTAGATCATAGCTCTCCCAAAAATCCGACGTATCCACTAATTTGTTGCCTCCTGCTATGTTCCAAGTAATTCCTCTTATAATTCTGCAATTATTCTCTCCAGGCTCTCTAATTGTTTGGGGAACCTGGTTCACTCTGAAGGGGCTTTTCGTCCACCACTCGTTCTTTCTCGTTCCATACAAATTCTCGGTTCCCTATTGTCCATTTCATGTAACTTTTATTGGCAAATTCTCCTTTCTTCTTGGCCCTTCTTACCTCGTTGTCTATCCAACTTTGGACTTCAGTTTCTCTCGGCGTCAGATCATCTTCTATCCTTATTTTCGTTCCCTGCAGTCTGCTCTTCATTTTCATTAATCTTCGCTTGGCTATCCAGGACTGCATTTTAATCAGTATCCCCCCACCTATCACTCTCATTTCTTCGATAAAAATTTGTTCACCCGTCATATCCAGAAGTACTTCTTGTATTTCCTTCTTTAATGTTCTTATTCCTACTGCTCTAAAACCCCTGACAACTATCCAATTTTTCCTATTTTTTCTTTCTTCGAGCTCGTATCTTAATTCGTTGTCCTAAGCCAACTTGGGTGTTCCATTATCTCAATTTCCTCCTGTTGGTTCTGAATGACTTCTTCATTTTCTGTCTCCTGTTCAACCCTCCGCAGTGCATCTTCCTTCTCTCTTGGTTCAGCTACTCTCTCACTGTTCATCTCACCTTCACTCCTCTGCAACACCCCATTTTCAGTTGATTGTAACACTGTTTTCTCCAATTCTGTCACCCTTGCTTCACTAATCCTTAATTGGTGTTTTAAGTTTGCAATTTCTTGCAACCATTCAATCTCTCTCTCCTTTGCCGCGGATATAACTCTCTCATTTTCCTCTCTCTCTACTATCATTCTCTGAATCTCACTTGCCTGTTCCTCGCACTTATTTAGCACTTGAAAGATCTCCAGTTTTCCCTTATTTTCCCACCAGATATCAATTGAATTTTGAATCACCGACTCTAGAGATTTTAAAGAGAGTCCTTTATTTGTATTAAGTGTCTCGTTCCTCTCTTTGCTTGAAATTGTAATTTCACTAGATTCACGATTTTCTTCTCTATTTGTATCCCCTGTATCTTTTGGATCTGAAGACTTCTCGTTTTTCAGATCGTCCGGCGCCTCCTCAACTTTCTTCCGAATCGGCGAATGTGTCAGCTTGCTGTTTTTTCGAAAAGCTTCTTGTGTCAATCCTCGCCAGTTCGTTCCATCATTGTTTCCCGCTTTCCCGACAAACGACTCCATGCATTTCACACTAAGGCTATTTTTCTCCTTTAATTCTTTTCTCGGCCTCCCTCTCGCTTTTTTCTCCGTCGCTGTCACCGCTGCCCCCTGTCTTTCATACTCCGGCTCTGTTTCCTCAACCGGTGCTGCCCTCTCCTTGTCCTGGTCAGAATTAACCTCCAGATTGCCCAAATTTATTCCGCTCATTGTGTGATGTTGAACCTAACCTAGAGAGATGATGCCCACTTTTTCCTGTGAATTTTTACACACTTCCAATGGACAAAGACCTTGGATAACACTTGTGTGTCACTTTAAGCCACTTCACTTTAGTTTATAACTCACACGCCACCCCAGGTCCGTAAACATACATTTTTAGACATTTTGTTCAAATGAATTTAAGCTTTTTTTTAGCTTTTTCTCGTTTCTTATATTCTTTGCATGTGAGAAGTTAAATTTAACTAATTAACTTTAGATTAGTCACTGAACTGAAAATTGGTTGAATATTCACTAATTAAGACGGAGTAATTTTAAATTTAATTAATTCTAATTTTTAAACTAACTCTGATTTGCGGAGGGTAGCCCGATGATGCCCCAACCAGCACCACAACAGTAGCCATAATCAGGGCCGCATTGAGCTAACTCGATCGGGGCCGCGTCGGGAATCAGGATCGAATTATATTAGGCAATTTCTCCACGGGTAATTTTCTTTTTACCAAGTAATTAACTTTCCACTATTGAATTAGGAAATATCTCGACTACTCGAATTAGTAATTGTATACTAATCTTTAATGATGGATAAGTTCTAGCAAGTTGCGGTTTTTGCCTAAATGTTCAACTTTGCTTTGCCTTTTTATTTATGAACAAATAAGTATTATTATTATTTATTCTTTCTTTGGTGCTACATTTTAGTTTTACACCTTCACTCCTTCACTCGCCCTTTTTCCTTCATTAACAATATGAACACTTACAAACTAGTTTAATTACAACTATTTACATAATGACTTAACCTAAATCACATTGAGCCTGTATCACTAATTTTTAACATTTAATATATCCTCTATCTTGCCCAAATTTAAACACAAGTCTTCGTCCACTTCCTTCTGTAAATCTGCCAGTAACTCCTTCCTCCAGTCCTTCTGTCTATTCTTTTCTCTCCAACTTCTCCACCATTCTTTTCCCGGTGTTTTTAACTTTTTCATTACTTCTTCACACTCGATAACATGTTGTAATGTTTCCTCTTCGACCTTGCAAGCCCTGCAATTGTTGTCTTTAAAGCCTTTCTTTCCTTCCTTTACGGCATTTCCACACCTCCATCGAGCCCATACTTGCTTCTGTCTCACCTTTAGTTTTTCCCTTTGCCAATATGTCTCCATCTCTGTATTCTTCTTAATCTCTTTATAATAGCTGCAGAAACTGGATTGTTCTATTTTTTCCCAATCTTTCTGTATGTCTTGGGCTTCTGCTATCATTTCCAGCTCAACTAGTCTTTCCGCAATTTTTTCTACTGGTTTTCCTTCTCCTATCATTTTAATTATTTGTCCGTCTGCCATATTTTTCATTGCTTCCTCCAACGACCTCCCCCAGCTAGTTGGATTGCCATTCCTAATATTCCTTATTTCCTCCTTTATACACTTTCTTGACCATCTATCCTCCTCCATAGAGAGTACCTTTATTATAAAAGCGCCAGCCCTTCTTCTTGCCTCTATTTCCACACTCCTTCGTCCTGCTTCCATCTTCCATATGTAATCAGGTGTGTTCTTTCCTAGTCCCATGCTCGATTTCACATATCTGCTCTGTACCTTCTCTATCGTTTCTTTTCTTTTCCATCCCCAAATTTCTACCCCATACACTGCCGCCGTTTTCACCGTTGAGTCCATAAAAAATAATTTTCTCTTTAAGTTTGTTATCGCAGCTCTATTTGTTTCGCTCCATACCTTATTAATTAATCACTGCGTTTTTCCTGATGCCTTCTTAACATGTGTATTGTATTGATTTGTAGTTGTAAACCAAAATCCAAGATAATTAAACTCCCTTACTACTTCTAACTCACTGTTTTTATATTTCCAGCTTTCCTTTTTCTTTTTCCCTCCATTCCTAAACACCATAATCTTTGTTTTCTCTACATTTACCTCCATCCCGTTCTTCTCCGTCCATCTTTCTACATTCTCAATCATTTTATCTAGTTCCTCCTTACTTTCCGCTACTATCACCGCATCATCTGCATAGAGCAATGCATAGATTTTTATATTTGAACCTGGACTAAGAACCGTGCCTCCATCTCCTTTTCTTCTTAGTTCTGTTTCTAAGTCGTTAATATAGATATTGAATAAGATGGGGCTGAGCGGGCACCCCTGTCTCATACCCTTTTTTGTTGTGAATTTTTCAGTCTTTTCCTCTCCTACTATTACTTCATTCCACGTCTCTTTGTAAATTTCTTTGGTCATTTCTAGGAACCTTCCATTTATCCCCATCCTTTCCATTTTCGTCCACAGCCTTTTCCTATCCACCATATCAAACGCCTTTTTAAAATCAACAAATACTGCATACAACTTGCCTCTCTTTCTTCTCAGTCTGTTTCCTATTATTGTATTCAAGACAAAGATCTGCTCTATGGTGCTTCTTCCTTTTCTAAACCCTGCTTGAGCTTCCGTTAATTTCTTTTCTCTCTCCAGCTTTTCGCTCAACCTTCCTGCCATTATCGACGCCAATATTTTATAACCTATATCCAACAATGAAATTCCTCTGTAGTTATCTGTCAAATTCTCATCCCCTTTTTTGTGAATAGTATAGATCGATGCCGTACGCCATCGTGTTATTAATCGCTTCTTCTGCCATATGTCCTTGATCAATTGTATAAGTTCTTCCATTCCTTCTTTAGGCATGCCCATCAAAAATTCTGCTACAATCCCATCCTCTCCTGCAGCCTTACCTTTTTTTAACTTCCTTATCCTTGTAAGTATTTCTTCTTGCTCTAGAGGTTTGTTTAAATCATCCTCTTCTAATACTTCTTCACTTCTCTCTTCTTTTTCTTCGCTCTCTTTCTCTTCATTATCATTCAATTCTTTCTTCTTTCTATCATCCTCAAACCTCAAATCGTCAACTCTCTTCTTTCCCTTCTTCTCATCAGCCTCTTCTATAAATTCCTCAGCTCCCTCCAGTAATGACATAAAATGTTCTAGCCATACTTCTTTCTTAATTGTGTTACCCACCATACTCCTTTTCTGTCTATACCAACTCATGGCCTTCCACCATTCTGTAATATTTCTACTCTCTGCTACCTGCTTCTGCTTTTTATCCAGCCAATCCTTGATCAATTTTTCCCTCAGTTCTGCTAGTTCCTTTCTACTGCTCATGTACGCTTTCTTGTTATTCCAATCCCTGTTTCCTCTAAATCTGTGTAGCAGCTTAAATGTTTCTCTTCTTTTCAACTTGTATTCGCCGTTATCCCACGTTTCCTCCCGCCTATTTTTTCCTCCTCCCTTAGTTGTCATACCAGTCCTCCTTGCTGCTTCTTCAATTGTCTCTATTATGTTTCTCCATCTTGTCTCAGGATCTGGATTCTCTTCTGTATCTCTTTCCTTCCAACATTCAAGCCATTCTTTACGGAATTCTTCCTCTTTTTCCTCTTTCCACTTTAGTCTTCTTACTTTCTTTCTTTCCCTTTCTGATTTTCTTTCTGTTTTGCCCCATTTCACTCGATATATTACTGGTAAATGATCTGATCCTTCCTGAGCTGCAATCCGGAGTCCCCTAAACCATTCTGGTTTGTCTATTCCTTCCTCCATTTTGACCATGACTAAATCCAATACACCACCTAGTCCTTTCCCGTGCCCAATACATGTTACCTTTCCTTCCCTATCTTCTTCCGTTCTACCGTTCATAATTAACATCGCTCTTGCCTCGCACCAATTTAGTAAAAGTTTACCCTCAGACCGTATTTCTTTATCTTCTGAATTTCTTATACAAAAATCCATTTCTTCGTCCAAGTCGCATTCCGCCACTCCCTGGCTTGTTCCTATTTTTGCGTTCAGATCCCCCGCCAGTATTAATCTTGCTGTGTGTCCTTCTAGGCTATCCACTTTTTGATCCAGCTTCTTCAAAAATAATTTTATATTATTAGGTTTGTTATTATAGCCCGTGATCAACACGTAATTATCCTCACTGTCCTTCTTTTTTATTTGTAACTGTAATCCGTACTCCCATTCCGTCAGATTCCAACTAGCCTCTATCCTTTTCTTAACACCAATCAGGTGCCCTCCACTTGCTCTGCCTTTAGTATGTTTCCTGACTGCTGCCTTGCCGAACCATTCAAATTTCTTATCTAACGTTTTTATACATCTTTCCATTCTTTTCCCTTCCAAAAAAGTTTCTTGGAAAACAACAATGTCCACACTCTCCCACAATTTCCAATTTTTCTTCACGTTTGCCATACCCTGAACATTCCATTGCATCAATACCAATTCACTATCTGCCAGTACTTCCTCTTCCATTGTCACGAAAAAAATTTCTTTCCTCCCTTTCATTCTTAAGTTTCAATTCTCCTTCCAGCTCATCCCATTCTAGACATATATCATCTACCCAGAGTCTCTGATACCCCATTCTGGCCCTCTTCCCTTTAAACCTCCATGCTTCCGCTTCTTTTTCTAACCATGTTTGTACCTCTTCTTGTCTCTCTGTTAGATCGTCCAAAATCCATACTCCCCAGCCTAAGTCTCTTAAACTTATCTTTTCTTTCATTAACTTTAATTTGGATTTCCACTCCTCAAATTCAACTTTCAGTCCTCCCTCAATTCTTTCCAGTTTGTTCATAAACAATAAGGTGGTGGCTTTGCCAAACCCGTCCCCCCGTCACCCCCGCCCGCATCAGCAACCTCCAACCCTCCTGCCACCGAACCGGCAGCATGTGCTAGAGTCATTGCCTCCGCCGACAGGGGCCTCTCCATCTCGCCATATTGTCCCCACCCTTCCTGACGCTGTTCTAATAATTTATTTAATTTAATAATTTCCATCCTACCTCTTTCAACTTCTCTTTTTAGCTGTTCTACTTCCGCTTCCTTTTCTGCCTCCCCCTTCCTTTTCTTTTCACATTCTCCACATCTATCATGTCTACAAGTATACTCTTTCCTCAATATTTCTTCTAATTCTGCCATTCTTCTATCCCATTTTTCTTCCTCTTTTTTTTCCCAACCGTTTTTCCACTCCAAAAATAAACCAATAACATCCTCTGATTGTACACTTTGTATACCCCCCTCCTCCTTTGATATTCTCTTTTTTATTGGAGTCCTCGTCAATTCCCCTTTTGCTGAAAATGCTTCTTTTTCATTATTATCCAATACCCTCTCCACCTGGCCTCCCTCTTGAGCATCTGTATTTAAGTTGCCTATTTCTTTCTCCCTCTCGCTATTCGGATCTTTTAACCAATAATTTTCCAGTGTTCTTACCTTATTATTCTCTTTACATTTTGAATTTCCCTCCCCGTCTGTCACTTTTCGCGGTCTACCTCTTCCTTTTTTACCGACCTCAACTTGCTGCGCCATCTCTTGTTCCTCCCCATCACTGGCCACCATCTCACTGGTCGTCATATCCGTTTCGCAATCCTTCGTTCCTGCCATTCCTGCCTCCTTCATGTTCAACCCAACCTCAACCGTCCAAAAAAAAATTGCACACTTTCCACGTTATCTCACCTCTCTCATCCAGTTCTAATATTCCAAATTATCACAATACACTAGCCCTTTCGACACGCACTCAGCCTATCTCCAATTTCCACCTTTTTTACTCAAAAACCGGCTTTCTACCGCACCTCACACACAACACGTTTGCCCTGACTCACTTCCACCGGAAGTCCCCAGAACAAATAAGTAATAAACGTTAAAGAGAAACACATTTTAAACAATTTCTTTCTCGTGAATATATTTTGTTGGAGGTGGCTGATATAAAAATACGTACAAATCCAAATTTTCCTTTCACGGTTTGCAATAAACTTCTTGTTGTGATTCAAAACAAAACTTTTATAACTCATTTACAGACCTAGTCCTTCCAAATACTCCTAAGTATTTCATTATTTGCTTTTGTCTCTTGTGTAAGATAGTTTTGTTAAAATTAATTTTTTTTAATTTTTCAAATAAGCATCTTTGTTAACTCGCATTAATAAGTACTTCACTAAGTGAAAAGTGGACAAAAATTTAAGATTTCAGAAAAAACCGAACATTTTAGAACTTATCCAAGAGAAGATAGTTATAAACAATAATAAATTGTTTAAACAACTACGTTTGTTAACAAATATGTTTCTTAACTTGCATTATTTATTATTTTAGTAAGTAAAAAGTCGGTAAAAATTTAAATATTTCAGAAGAAGCAGCAACTATCTAGCATAAATAAAGGAAAAAGTAGTTATAAGCAATAATACATTGTTTAAATAATTATTTTTGCTAAATTGAACTAATCATTACTTCATCCCAAGTCAAAAGTAGACAATTCTGAATAAAATGTACAAAAACGCCTTTTTCTTGTCGGAAATACGTGTTAAACTTCATGGGGTTTGCGTCATCAAAAGTTTTCCCAGAAATCTCAAGAAAGTTTTTTATTTTCAAACTTCTTAGCATAATCTGAAATTTTTTGCCAAATCTTCAAAAATTTACATTTTATTTGAAATTTTAGGAAATCTTTTCAAAGTTAAAGTCATTTTTTAAGCATTTTCGAAACTTTTAAACCTTCGAAAAATATCTTTTAAAATTCTTCGAATTTTTCCAACAATTTTCTTGAAATTCTGAAAAATTAAAAAATTTGTCTTCAAATATTCCAGATTCTGTTTTAACAATAAATTTTGGAAATCTTTTGAAATGTTTTAAATTCTTTTTAAATATTCTCGTAAAATTTATTTTTCAAAATAGAAAATAATTTTAAATTATCCCATGAATTTTAAGAAATATTTTTTATTATCGTGAAACCTTTCAAAATTTTTTTTTTTTCAATTTTTTATAAAACTTTGTAATCTTGCTAATTGAACATTGTTTCTTTAAAATCTTCCGCATTCTTTTTCGAAATTTCAGGAAAAAAATGAAAATATTTTAAAATATTCGTCAATTTTTCCTTAAAATTAATTTTTCAAAATAAAAAATTAGTTTCAATTATCCCATGAATTTTGAGAAATATTTTTTATTATCGTGAAACCTTTCAAAGCTTTTTTTCTTCAAATTTCTTATAAAACTTTGTAATCTTGCTAATTGAACAGTTTTTCTTTAAAATCGTCCACATTTCTTTTCGCAAATGTAAGAAATAAATACAAATGTTTAAAAATATTTGTAAATTTTCTTTAAAAATTAATTTTTCAAAATAAAAAATCAGTTTAAATTTTCCCAGGATTTTTAAGATATTTTTTACTATTGCAAAACCTTTCAAAATCTTTAAGAAGCTTCAAAATTCCTATTCCCAAATATTCAAAAATGTAAGATTTTAAAAAACTTTTTTGCAATGTTTTCAAGTTTTAAGTTAATTGTGAATCTTTTTAAAATTTCGAAATGTCTTAAACTTACTCGCATTTTTTTATAAATCTTTGTAATCTTGCTAATTGAAAGATTTTGCTTGAAAATCTTTCCCATTCTTTTTCGGAATTTTAGAAAATAATTAAAAATCTTTTGAAATCCTTGTAAAATTTCTCTCAAAATTTATTCTCAAAATAAAAAATCAGTTTACATTTTCCCAGGGATTTTAAGAATTTTTTTTATCAACTTGAAACCTTTTAAAATTGCTAAAAAGCTTCTTCATTCTTGAAATCTTCAAAAAACTACAAATTACATTTTGTATATCAAAATACTGGACACCTTTCTCACATTGATTATTATTCTTGAATATATATTATTTAGATATCCTTAAATTTCTCATAAACCTGAAGTTTGCAGACTCTTTTTTTTAAATAGCAAACGATTGAATGAAACGGACCATTAGGCAAATTCAGATAAACTAAATACGCAACAGAAATTTTTCTCAAATTTGTTAAAACAATTTTTGTTTAAAGAATGAATGTTACAACTAGAATCTAGGATTCTAGTAGTAATGTTTCACTTTTTATCGCCAACTCATTGGCTAACAAGAAACTCACAACAATATCTCCCACAACCCGTGTGGGCATGTGCCCGATTTCGCCCAAATAGTTCTTGGGCGTCCTAGATTAGAAAAATGTAATTAATTAATCAAATATAATATCCCGGCTTATATTTTCAACCAATTTTAAAGTTTTTTAATGGAAGCTCAATGAATTCTCAAGAGATCTGTGAAAGCCGATTTATAAAAAAAGTTGATACATTGTTTTTATTGAAGTATAAACTTTGCAAATATAAAAATTTTCAAGTTTGCAATGCAAAGAAAAATTATTCTTTGGCTCAACAAAACATTTTCCTGACTAAACCAAAAATTCTATTGGTTTAACAAAATAAACGTTGGTTTAACAAAACGTTTTGCTATGGTAACTAAAATTTGATGGAACCATCCAAAAAATTTATTGCACAAATAGCAATGACATTATTTTATTGTACGAATAAACCTTTTTCTCACTGTATTAAATCTATTTCCTCCATTTAGGTTTTTATACATTTTCAAATTACCCGCGCTTTTTTCATGGTCTCCTGTTGGCCAATCAGAACGTGGCATTAAACGATGCCAGCGCCCTCAGTCGGTCCTGGTTCGTGTTGCTCAGTATTCCTTCGTTCTTTTGGAGGAGACGTAATGGAGGAACCGCGTCAATCGCTCAAATGCAAAATAAAGACGCAAGTGAATAATAGTAGTTTTTTATAAAGACCGTTAAACTCATCTTTTTATAATACTTTTAAGATATGTTTTTCGAAAAAGCAGTTTGACATAAGGATGGCAGAAGAAGAATGTGTCGACAATATCATTCTTACAACATCTCATCCAAAAATACTAACTTCCGCCTTCAGAAACAAAATAAAGTGTGTGTTCTTCATTAAAATAAAATTCATGAGTTCAGCACATAAACAAAATGCCTTATTATTATAATATTAATGAAAAATTATCTTTTTAAGTCAATGAGGCATAATTAATATTGTCCAACTGGGGCCAAACTGGATCGCCTAATTGGGTATAGATACAACTCACCGTTACAAGCCAGACTGGAGCCCAATCTGGGAGTAATTGGGCCACCAAATTGATGCCTAATTGGTAGTTGGGCAAACTGACCGGGACCCAGTTTGGCCCCATTCGACTTTTCCCCACGGGAACTAGAAGAAAGGGCAAAAGACAAAAGTCCTAAAAACCGCTAAAATATATGTAATAAATAATATAAATAAGATAAAAAATATATAAAGTCAGTTAATAAGACTTGATGCTTATTTAAATAAACTTAATTTAAAAATTCACTGTTGGGTTATTTTTCGACGTACTAACTTGGTCCTTTCAACGTAGTCAAGTGTTAATAACTTGTCTACAAACTTTTAGAGACATTTCAATGACAATCAATAGTTGTTATTGTTAAGAACAATTTTTTCAAACATATTTGTATTATCTCGTGTCTTTATAAACAAAAAATTGCACTTTTCACGCAGGACTCAAAATACAATTATTTATCAGTGACTACTTGCTATCAATCTATAAAAATTCTCGATTGTTTAAACAAAATTATCTAACAAATCCTTTTTTTTTTGCTATTTTCCAACATTTAAACGTTGTGCTTTTAATGTAAGTAACGCTTAATAACTAAGTTGTAAACTTTTTCAGACACTTGGGCAACGATAAACTATTGTCATTGTTATTAACTTGTGGAATTTACTAACAATTCCTCAGCAATGACTCATGTTAACATAGTTTTGCATCTTTGATAAGACGACAAATGCTAATTTTTTATAAACAAACTTAATAAATGCGCCTTTTGACGAAAAAAAAAGAATAGACAAAAGTTGTTCACCCAAAAAAAATTCACATTTGTTATAAATTTCTGTCATAGGAAAGCAATAGAAATAAAAAAGTTAATTTATTGGAAAAACGACGCAAATTGCAATAACTTTTTATTTAACAAAATTTTTTGCCTAAATTCTATCTACAAATTTTCTTCAAATCACTTTACGCTAGGATGCTTATTTTTTGTTTAAATCGTCCGAATAACATTTAAAATAAACAAATTAAATTTATGGAAAAAGCACTCAAGTTGCAACAAAATGTTTAATAACAAAATTGTTTTTTTGTTTCCTCATAGAGGAAGCTTTGTTATGATAACATTTTCCAACAATTTTAAATTCATTTAATTAAACCTTCCTCAATTTAAAAATTTCTGATACAATGTTCTAAGCATGTTGCAGATAAATTGATGAAATTTGGAGGGCTTATTTTCACCGCTAATATCTTGAAACGGACTATAGGATCGATTTCGAAAATCGATTTTTTATAGTAAAACTTTTCTAATTAACATAATTCAAAGTTGATGCAACAACATAAAAGATTCCTTGGTCCGAGACGAATCGATTGACCTATAATATTAATACATCTTATTAAAGAGTAAAGAAGTACGTAATTTTTAGTTTCCAAACATGTTTTACTAGTTATTGCTAGTAGACTTAGGCAGGGTATCCGAGAACTTCATTTTCAAAATTCACTATTTTTTTTCTTGTCTAATTTTTCATTTTCCATGATCATTAATATTCAAATACCAGCATTTTAATCTTGAAATACTTTTAACATAATTATAATCTTTTATAAACGGAATAAAACAGTATTTCAGATACAAATTTAAAATTTATTAATTTATTTTAAACAAAGAAATGTCTGTTCTACTATAAAAGATGGCTTTTTAACAAAATACTTGAATTTTCAACAAAATAATTAAATTTTTAACATAATAGTTGAATTTTCAACCTAAAAATATAAATTCCCAACAAAAAGTGTCATAGTTTATATTTCAATCAAAAAAGATGGCACAAAAAAAAAATTTTTTAAATCCAAAAAGACGAATTTTCAACAAATAAAGATTTTTCATTAAAGAAAGAAAATTTTACATAAATTTTTGAACCTTCAAGCCAAAAGACGAATTTTCTCTACAAAAGTTGAATTTACAAAAAAAATATGATTTCAGCAAAAAATTATTTTTCCACGAAGCTTATAAATTTTTACCCCAAAAAATGAAATTTTAAACCAAGAAAATTATTGTTTTTACTAAAAAAAGAAGACTTTTCCACTAAACAGTTAAATTTTTAACCAAAGACATAAGCCTTCAATCCAAAAAATCAATGTTTAACAAGGTAGTTTAACTTTTACCCAAGTAGTTAAATTTTCAATTTAAAAAGATTAATTTTCAACAAAATAGTTACACTTTCAACCAAAGAGATGAATTTTCAACTAAGTATATCTCTTCAAAACAAAAAAATTATTTCTCAACAAAGTGATTCAAGCAAATCTTTCAAATAAAATAGTTCTATATTCAAGTAAAGACGAATAATTTTAAACCGAAAAGTTGCATTTTCATTAAAAAAAAAGAAATTTCTACCAAAGCGGATGGATTTATAAATCAAAGATAAATTTAAAAAAAATAGTTGAATTTTATGTTAAAAAAGATTTTAGTTGGCTTTTCACGTTCAAAATATGAATTTTTAACAAAGAAATAAGTTTCTACGAAAAAATTGAATTTTCAATCCAAAAAGACGAATTTTTACCCGAAAAGGATGACTTTTTAACAAAATTGTTTAATTCTCTACCCAATAGTTGCTTTTTTATCCAAAAAGATAAAATTTCTCTTAAAACAGATGAATTTTTAATAAAAAAAAAAATTAAAAAAAAATAGTTGAATTTTCATCTAGAAGAGATTTCAGTTCTCTTTTCAACACCAAAATATTGAATTTAACCAAAAAGTAAATTTTTAACAAAACAGCAGAATTTTCAACCAAAAAGTATGACTTTTTAACAAAATTGTTGAATTTTAAACCAAGCAATTGCATTTTTATCCAAGAAAAATGTAATTTCTGCTAAAGCAGGTGAATTTTGAAATCAGAAAGACAAGTTTTCAAAAAAGAGCTGAATTTTTAACCCAAAAAGACGAATTTTTAACAAAACAGTTGAATTTGCAAAAAAAAATTATGTCTTATCAAGAAAATTATTAAATATTCAACCAAATAATAAAATTTATAAATAAAAAGATAATCTTCAGGAGAAATTTTTTGAAAATTTGCAAAAATGACATGAGTGAAGGATCCACTCCCCCCTATCGTAAAAAATCGTAACAAAAGGTCTCGTTTCCCCCCCCCCCTTGAGATTTTACGTAATTTAAGTACGGTCCCTTAGCTTGGTCCCTACGGGCCCTCAATTGAGAAAAATTTCCTGAAAATCTTTGTTATTATATTGTAATACTGAATATCATTTTGAATTTTGTACTTTGCACACTGAATTTGCAATAATCAAGAAGTGTCCACAACAACTCCGAAGTAGCAATTTTTTTAAATATTGACAAAAGTTTTTCCATTTGTGTCAATTTTTTGGTCGCTTGTCTCCTATTGACACGTTCGAATCAAGTCTACTTCCCGAATATCTAACATTTCCAAGGACAGTAAAGAGATTTTTTCTAGAAGAAAAAAACGTCATTTCACCGCCATTTAACCAGTATATATACAAGTACAACCAGTTCACGATCTTTTCAGTTCAAGTTCAAGAAGTTTATCATAAAATAGTTCCTGTTTCTAAAAACATGAAAATTCCATCTTTTATTCTGCTGTTCCACATCTTTATAGTATTTCTCAATTCTGTTCGTAAGTAGAATATATTATGAACGTAATCAATCATACACTCAAATATCTTACATCCAAATATCGACTATTTTCAAAAATTCCCATTTCACTTTGAAACAGTTGAAACCTATGTTATTATCATTGCACAAATTTCAAAAAAATTTTGGTTCGGGGTGAGGCAAAACTTTTAATTCTACAGTTTTGAAACTGAACGAGGTCACATTTTTAGATACGAAGACGGAAGAAAATGTAATAAAATTTTTTTTTAAATTATTGCAGCTTGAACTAACAATTTTCTCATAATATGTTGCAAACATTAATATTCACGCGTACCCATAAGTTTGAAATTTTTTATAAATAATAAAAATTAATAAGGTATGAACCGAAATTTTTGCCAGCATATGCTCGGAAATTTTTCGTTAAAGCCCCACGTGTAGCCAACCTATGTTCCAAAAATGTGTCTGTACCATCTATTTCCTTCAGTCTCTGCATCTAAAAATTTCTTTCCATTATATTGCGCTATTGCACATACGTCCAGCAGAATTGTTATCAATAACATTTAACAGTTAGTTACCATAAAATGCCATAAATTTCCGTAAGTTACCATACATTTCCAAAAAATTCATAAATTTTCACAAACTTTATGTAACATTGATAACAGTTCTATTGAGCCAACGCGTAATATCTTAGGTAGATGAGGTTTAAACTGAAATTTTTACTAACATATGTTTGGAAATTTTTCGTCGGAGCCCCACATGCATGTCAACATATCTTCCAAAAATATATCTTCACAATCTATTTCCTTTCGTCTCTGCGCACCTAAAACTTTACTTCCATTATATTACACTGTAAAAAATTTTCGAGGGAATTTTCCCCAAAATCGTGTGGAATTAATTTACACCAAAATTCGGGAATTTTTCCTACTCCGCCTTGGGGAAAATTCCCTAAAATAGTTTGTGAAATATTACAAAAGAAATTTTGGAATTTTCCCCAAAACAGATTTGGGAAAATTCCCTAAATTTTTGTGGAATCTTACTGAAAATGTAGGGAATTTTCCCTAAGGCGTAGTGGGGAAAATTCACTAAATTTTGTGGAATTTTATTAAAAATTTAGGGAATTTTCCCCAAGGCGGAATGGGGAAAATTCACTACGTTTTGTCGAATTTTATTGAAAATTTAGGGAATTTTCCCCAAGGCGCAATAAGGAAAATTCCCGATTTTTTGGCGTATATTACTTCCACATGATTTTTGAGAAAATTCCCTAAGGCGCAATAGGGAAAATTCACTACGATTTGTGCAAACAAGGGAAGTGGAGTGTGGTGGGTATATTCTCAATTTATAATAATACATTTTTTCCATATTATTAAATTTATTTACTATCATATGATTATCCAATTAAAACAATATTATCTGCGAATGCCCCTTTTTATTCCTATTCTCAATGTAAATTCATAAATTTTTACGATATTTATGAAAATTTATTTATTATCATATGCTTATTCAATAAAATTCACAATATTATATATTAATGTCCCTGCTGTCGGATCTTTCTCAATCTTGGAGCCCTTTTTATTCCTCCTGTGCCCTCTATCCGGATTTATGTCCAAAATCATGCTGTAAAAAATCACAAAAAAACTTTGATTAGATTAAAATATAAATTAGATTAATCTCTAAACTGGATTAATGCAGTAGATAAGCCATCTTTCTTGGTTGAAAATGAACTTTTTTTTCTAATTCGTCTTTTTGGTCAGAAAATTATTGTATTTTGTTGAAAATACGTCTTTTTTCATTGAGTTCAACTGGTTGATCATTCGTTTTTGTTGTTGTTGGAAAGTAATTTCTTAGAGTAATTCAAGTATTTTATTTTTTTCTGAAAACTTTATATTTTTTTAGTTAAAAATTCAACTTTTCTATAGAAAGTTTAATTATTTTGTTGAAAGTTTTAAAATGTCATTAAAGTCATCATTTTTGGTCAAAAATTCAACTTTTTTGTTCAAAATTCGTCCTTTTGGATTGAAAATTCACCTTTGCAGTGGATAAGCCATCTTTCTTGGTTGAAAATGAACTTTTTTTTCTAATTCGTCTTTTTGGCCAGAAAATTATTGTATTTTGTTGAAAATTCGTCTTTTTTCATTGAGGTCAGCTGCTTGATCATTCGTATTTTTGTTCTTGAAAAGTAATTTCTTAGAGTGATTTAAGTATTTTATTTTTTCTGAAAACTTTTTATTTTTTTAGTTGAAAATTCAACTTTTCTATAGAAAATTTAATTATTTTGTTTAAAGTTTAATTATTTAGTTGAAAGTTTCAAAATGTCATTAAAGGCATCATTTTTGGTCAAAAATTCAATTTTTTGTTCAAAATTCGTCTTTTTGGATTGAAAATTCACCTATAGATAAGCCATCTTTCTTGGTTCAAAATGAACTCAATGAAAAAAGACGAATTTTCAACAAAATACAATCATTTTCTGGCCAAAAAGACGAATTAGAAAAAAAAAGTTCATTTTCAACCAAGGAAGATGGCTTATCTACTGCAAAAGGTGAATTTTCAATCCAAAAGGACGAATTTTGAACAAAAAAGTTGAATTTTTGATAAAAAATGATGACTTTAATGACATTTTAAAACTTTCAACAAAATAATTAAACTTTAAACAAAATAATTAAACTTCCTATAGAACAGTTGAATTTTTAACTAAAAAAATGCAATTCAATTTCGATTCAATTTTATTTGCCCCACCCGGTATTAGCAAGTAGCAAGCAGGTAAGGGAGATTTTTTACTGCCCTTGTAAAAATCTGAAGGTGTCGAGAGTTTCAAACTGAGGATTAGGTTCAGGTATAACGGGGGACTTAGCACTTCATGACTCTTAGCGTCTTCCTTAAATCTGAATTTTTTTGAAATCTTTTAAAATCGTTGTGAAATCATTCAATTCAATAGGGGAGCGGCGGCGAATGCGGCGCGGCGGCTAATGTGGCGCGTTCGAGTTTTCGAATATTAACGCATTTTCTGCTTGCGGAGGTAGTTTCATTACATGTATATATGTTTTCAACGTTACATTATTGAAAAATTGGGATAATTGAATTAATTGCCTGATTTTTATGACGAAAAGTTAGTTTTGGTTCTTTTGCTTGTATTGTGAGAGTAGCTAAAAACAAGTAAAAAATTACCGAAGTTTCGTGTAAACTTATAAAATTTTTTGGAAATATACTGTTCCGAGTTTCTTGAATGCTTTAAAGTTTAACATTTTGAGTAAAATTAATAAACATTTATGTAAAAAATCTTTATTAAATACTATTCAAATGCGACTAATATGGCGCATTCGGGTTGTATCTTGTCTTAATGTTATAGTTTAATATAAAGAATTATTTGAAAAGTTTCCCCATTGATAATTATTTGAATATATCCTTCATTATGTTATTTTTCATATTGCTGAGTCATTCTGCACTGTTAACAACAAAATTTTTTCTTGACGTTTCAGCAGATATAACCCTCAAATTATTGTGAGACATTCTGCACTGTTAAAAAAACATTGTCTCTTGAAATTTCGGCAGACATAATCCCTCAAATATGTTAATAATATTAAACGTAAATATATTTATCTTCTTTTTATTAAATTTCACTAATTTTTCTTCATAATTGGTTTTTATTCAATAATTATGAATTGAAATCGAAACGCGCCAGATTACCAAACAAGGTAGGACAACTTGGCGCAGATGCACTTTTTGGAAAACACATTAGTTAACTGTTTTAATGAACTTCCATTAAATTATCTCCATGCATAGAGCATTGGTAAGATATTGACATAAACAAAATATATTTTATCAAAATATTTTTATTTATATTTGAATTTTAATCGTGCATTTTCCTTTATGTGCGCCACATTCGCCGCCGCTCCCCTACTTAGGAATTTTTAAATATAAATGACCCAGATAACAATTCGTGCGCGCACGTTTCGCGCAGGTCGATGCGCGCACGAAATGCTTGCAAGAATGCACCACATCTAAGAGCATTTTGTGAATGCGACTTTAGTGCGTGTACAATGCGTCGCCAATGTCAGCATGCGTACAATCACCCCGTGACGGAACTATGCGACGCATACATGCGTGCACTATGAATGCAGTTTGCAATCTGCCAAAGTGAATATAAATAAATTATTATTATCTATCAAAAAGAGTTTGAAATTTTAAATTAAAAAAATACAAAGATGAACGTTTAAAAATTGATTGTGCGCAAAATAAAAATATATTTTTAAAAACATAAAATTAAATGAAGTGAAAACATAACATTAAAACAGAAAGATGCAAGTTCATTAAAAAACATGTAAGAATTAATTATCAACAAACTAAAATGTATTAAATCGAAACCCAAAAAGAAATTTTTCAACCAAATAGTTTAATTTTTAACTAAAAAAGATAAATTTACATTGAAAATGGAATAGTTAAATTTCCAGCTAAAAAATTAATTTTGAACGAAAAAAAGACAACATTTTTAACAAATAGTTAAAATTTCAAACAAAATGATGAATTCTCAATTAAAATTATGAATCGTCAACTGGAATAGTTTTATTTTCAGTTAGAAGATAATTTTTCAACAAAAAACAACGATTTAGTAACAAAATATAAATTTTCAACCAAAGTGATGAATTTTCAACTAAAATGATGAATCATTTTTAATAAAGGAGATTAATTTTTTTACAAAAAAAATCGTCAACAAAAGACATTAATTTTCAAACAAATAGTTAACTTTTTAAACTAAAAATATCAATTTTCAACATAAAATGGAATTGGTAAATTCAGTTAAAAAATTCATTTTAATGCAAAAAAAAAACGAATTTTCAACAAAATAATAAAATTTTAAACAAAGAAAATAAATTTTCAACAAAATAGTTCAATTTTTAATCATCAGAGAGAATAAACATTTTTCGGAATTTGAAAAGGTGCGGGAAAGGATGGCAACTCGATCAAGTGCCATCTGGCGGACTTTACCCTATTGAAAAACCCTGTACGGGATCCCGCGCCTGTTCCTGTATTAGTTCATTTGCCAGAACATGGACGAGATCTTGTGCAATGAACGTTACAGGTTCAGCATAAGAAATTGAGACACGAACCGGTACAGGAAAATGCAGGCGATCATGTGCCGCTGAGAAACCCCTTACGTGAACCTGTACATGATCTGGGACGTCAAAAGTGACCACGAGGGATCGTGCACGGGATCCTTTAAGAGACCCTTTACCCGATCGCAGTCGGCTATACGTGCTCCTGTTCATGATCACGTGTAGTTTTCAAACTACTCGGACCTGTACATGTTCCCGTACGTAATCTGGTACATGATAATGTGGGGGGTCAGGTGTAGTTTTACAGGCAAAATTTCCGGCGTGGAGGTTCTTGTGCAGGAACTCGTTGAAGAACCATCCATAAAAAGTTGCATAAACCCGAAATTTAACTATTCAACCATTTGCTTTGCACTTTATTCGGGAAACGAGAGAATAAATATGATGTTAAACCTGGTTGTATAGGTTAGCATTCATGGTCCAATTTTGTGTGCGTTGTGCATATTTTGTCGGATCCCTTTCGGTAATTGGTTTCGTTACCCTATTAAATATGGCATAATTTTCCATTTCTCAAATAAAAATATGAAATTTAATCTTTTTGATACTTTATTTTATTATAAATATACAATTTTGAGACCCTCGTACGCGCGCTGAGTGCTTGCTTAATGCGCGCACGCACGTGCCTTGCACGACATGCCTGGCATATGCGCCTCCATGGAGGACACATCTGTGTGCTGATCTGAACGCACGTCGTGCGTGAAAATATGCACGCGTGCCTGCGCCATGCGCGCATGGTGCGCTAAAATTGTTATCGGGGGACTTACCGTCTGCTCCTTCCAAGTTTTGATTGTTTTGAAGCTGGTAGTTCTACTCCTTCCAAGTATCGATGCTACTAGTTCTGCTACTTCCAAGTTTTGATGCTGGCAGTTATAGTTTATTTTTTGTTCTTAAATCACTTCAATCACACTTCTTTTTAACTTAGTTAAAACGACACTTCACAATCACACACAAACGACACAATGCTATCCACAATTCTGCTGCTGTCTGCACCTTTTGACCGATTTGAACCAAGTGACCCTAATAATGTTGGGATATACCTGATGAGCGCTTGGGCATCATCAAGATTGCATTGGTTGTCCGCTTTCATCAGAAATACCCAATGAGCAGGAATAAATATCAGACTCATTTTGAAGTATAGGAAAGCTAGCCCATGACATTTTATTTAAGAAGGAAAGATTTTTGTTTAAAGCTCTTTCCGACTTCTCTTGTTTGCTCATGCGCATTGGGAATTTCCGAAATAAAATAAGCAGTTATATTATATGCAAATTATTGCAAACTCTTTGCCACTCTCATTTAAAAATATCTGAAACATTTGCTCAGCTATGATCCCTCAGGGTGTCTACTAACCGGGAAAACCAGGATATAGCCGGGAATAAAAATATAACCAAGAATTAACCGGAAATACAAATTCTAACCGGAAATCACTTTTAAAGTTTTCTAAAATGTGATATGTGTTTTTAATTCATCGTAATAAAAAGACAAAAAAATCAAAGTAGTGATAAATATGGTAAAAAAAGTATTCAGAAATTGTAACATTTAAAAAATTGTATAACAACCAAAAACAATGTTCAAGCTCTGAATCAATTATCATGAAGTTCTAGTTTGTTGCGCGGACTTTTTAATTTGAATCCTTTCATAATGTCATGTTATATTATATTTTACAAATTTGAACATATAGATTTGTGATCTTTTTTATGAAATGATTTACAATCTTTTGAAATCATTTTGCATTTCTTTAAGATCTTCGAAATCTTTACATAATCTTAGACGTCTTAGCAATTTTTTGAAATCATTGTGAAATCATTCAAATTTTTGTGAATCTTTGTGAAATTTTTTGCGATAAAATCTTTGAAATATTTTCAAATATTTGTGAAATGATTTACAATCTTTCCAAATAATAATTTTGCAATTCTTTAAAATCTGCGAAATCTTTGCGTAATCTTAGAATTCTTAAAAAATTTTGAAATCTTTTGAAATCTTTGTGAAGTCATTGAAATTTTTGTGAATAATTGTGAAATCTTCTGAAATTCATTTAAATATTTGTGAAATCATTACAATTTTTATGAATCTTTATGAAATATTTTGCTAGAACATCTTTGAAATATTTTAAAATCTTAGTGAAATGATTTACAACCTTTTGAAATCGTTTTGAATTTTTTTGAAATCTTTGCGTAATGTTAGAAATCTTAGGAATCTGCCTAATTTTTTTAAACTCTTTTGAAATCTTTATGAAATCATTGAAATTTTTGGCAATCTTTGTGAAATATTTTGTGAAATTCATGAAAACTCATAAAAATTGTTGGAAATTATTTGATTTTTATCGAAATTATGGGCATTTATGGCAATTTACGGAAATGCATGAAAGTAAATGGTAATAGACCAGCAACTTTTGATAACAGTTCTGCTGTACGTATGCGCAATTGCAATTGTTTTGTTTTTGGTTCATATTTTCGGGGTAGGTTCCTATCATATTATTGGACTAACTTGCTTCAGGTACCAACTCAAAAAAAATTTGTTACAAAAGTTACAGACAAATTTTGAAAAATAAAAAATTCGAATTTCTCGAAATTAGCTCAAACGCTTTTGATGTTTTAAATATATGTTGTATAGGGTATTGATAAAATTTTGGTGGCAATACCGCCATTTCTTTCTGTTATATACTTGTATCGAAGGTAAGAACAAATATTTTTTGGGGTAAGGGACCGTACTTAAATTACGTAACATCTCAAGGGGGTGTCGAGAAATTTCACTCATGTAAGAAATTTTTGCAAATTCGCAAAAACTTTCTCCTGAAGATTATCTTTTTAGTTATAAATTTTATTATTTGGTTGAAAATGTAACAATTTTCTTAAAAAGACATTATTTTTTTTTTGCAAATTCAACTGTTTTGTTAAAAATTCGTCTTTTTGGGTTGAAAATTCCACTCTTTTCGTATAATATTAACCTTTCGTTTAAAATTCATATTTTGTTGCTGATAAGTCAACTGAAATATCTTTTTGATGAAAAATATTTTTTCTGAAAATTTGTCTTTTTAATTTAAAAGTTCATCTTCTTTTAGTAGAAATATTGCATCTTTCTTGGACGAAAATGAAAATGTTTTGTTGAAAATTCAACTATTTCCTAGAAAATTAATTTTTTGTTTTAAATTTGTACTTTTCTGTAGAAAAGTCTATTGAAATCCTTTTGGATGAAAATTGTATTTTTTGTTTGTTTGAAAATTTGTCTTTTAGATTTAAAAATTCACCTGTTTTTGTAGAATTTTCATTTTTCTTGGACAATGCAACTGTTTGATTGAAAATTCAAAAATCATGTTGAAAAGTCATACTTTTTGGTTAAAAATTCAACTATTAAGCAGAAAATTAACTTATAGTTTACAATTCTTATTTTGGTGTTGGAAAGTGAACTGGAATCTTCTTTGGATGAAAATTTAACTATTTGTTTGAGGTTTTTTTTATCTGTTTTAAAATAAATATTTCATTTTTCTTGAATAAAAATGCAACTGTTCGGTTGAACATTCAACTCTTAATTGAAAATTTGTCTTTCTCATTTCAAAATTCATCCACTTTAGCAGAAATGACACCTTTCTTGGATAAAAATGCAACTTTGGTTTAAATTAAAATTCAACAATTTTGTTGAAAAGTCATACTTTTTGGTTGAAAATGCTGCTGTTTTGTTGAAAATTTAACTATTTTTTAGAAAATTCACTTTTTGGTTAAATTTAATATTTTGGTGTTGATAAGAGAACTGAAATCTTTTCTGGATGAAAATTCAACTATTTAAATTTTTTTTTTTTTTAATTAAAAATTCATCTGTTTTAAAAGAAATTTCATCTTTCTTGGATAAAAATGCAACTGTTTGGTTGAAAATAAAACCATTTTGTTAAAAAGCCATAATTTTTGTTGAAAATTCTGTTTTGTTGAAAATTTAACTATTCTGTAGAAAATTTACTTTTTGTTTAAAGTTCATATTTTGGTGTTAAAAAATGAACTGAAAGCTTTTCTGGATGAAAGTTCAACTTTTAAAAAAAATTTGTCCTTTTTTATTAAAAATTAATCTCTTTTAGTAGAAATTTCATCTTTCTTTGATAAAAATTCAACTATTGGGTAGAGAATTCAACTATTTCGTTAAAAATGCAAAATAAAAAAATTTAACTGTTAAGTAGAAAAGTGATTTTTTTTTGTTTAAAATTAATTTTTTAACTGAAAATGTAACTTTTCCATTTTTTAAAAATTGATCTTTTTTAGTTGAAAATTCTCCTTTTTTGGTCAAAAATAAAATTTTCTTGGTTTAAATTTTCATTGTTGTTGGGTAAAAATGCATCAGTTCTGTGGAAAAATAATTTTTGGCTGAAGTCATATTTTTTGTTTTTAAATTCAATTTTTGTCGAGAAAATTCGTTTTTTGGCTGAAAGGTTCAACAATTTAGGTAACATTTTCTTTCTCTAGTGAAAAATCTTTATTTGTTGAAAATTCGTCTTTTTGGTTTTAAAAAACTTTTTTTTTTGTATAAATTTCATGTTTTTTTATTGAAATATAAACTATGACTCTTTTTGTTGAGAATTTATATTTTTAAGTTGAAAGTTCAACCATTATGTTAAAAATTTAATTATTTTGTTGAAAATTCAAGTATTTTGTTAAAAAGCCATCTTTTATAGTTGAGGTGACATTTTTTTGTTTAAAATAAATTAATAAATTTGAAAATTTGAAATTTGTATCTGAAATACTGTTTTATTCCGTTCATAAAAGATTCTATGTTGAAAGTATGTCAATATTAAAATGCTGGTATTTGAATATTAGTTTTAATTTTAGTTGAAAAATAATTTTTTTGCTTAAAAATTTAACTATTTTGTTGAATATTCGTTTTTTTTTGTGAAACTGAATTTTTTTCGATGGAAATGAATTTTTTTGATTTCTTCACTACAAAATTCAGCTATTAAGTTGAAAATTTCTAGAGGTTTTAACAAAATAAATGAATATTCAACCAAAATGGTGAGTTAGTCACCAAGAAGATTAATATTCTGGACTAATTAACCTTTTTGGTTGAAAATTCCTTTACAAATTTAAAATCTGTTTTAAAATTCATGTATTTAAAAAAAATTAATACTCTTGTTTGGAAATTCATTTCTGTGACTGAAAATTAGATTTTTAAATTAAAAATTAATTTTTTAACTGAAAATTTAACTATTATATTTTTCGTCGAAAATTTATATTTTTTGATAGATTGTTGCAAATGTATCTTTTTCTGGTAGAAAATTCATCTTTTGGGTTGAAGATTTATTTTTTTGGTTAAAGATTCATTATTGTAGTTGAAAATAAGTTTCTGTGCTTCAAAAATTTACTATTTTGTTGAAAATTACTTTTTTTCTTGAAAATAAATTTTTTTTTACTGAAAATGTGGCTATTCCATTTTTGTTAGAAAATTGATCTTTTAAAGTTGTAAATTCACTTCTCATCTTTTTTGGGTCGAAAATTGAATTATTTTGATGGAAAATGCATACTTTTGGTTTGAAAATTCAATTGTCTTGAATTTTTAAAAACTTTTTATTGGGTTAGTTTGAGTTCTTTGTAATTATTAGTTTTTACAAACAAACCCCTTCCGCAAAAACTTTAAAATTTACTTAGTTCTCACGCACCTCTGACCGTCTTCGAGATCAATCAAAATTTTGATTTTTTTTTCTAATTTAGAATCGTTCAATTTAAAAATAGAAATTGACAAAAAAATACAGAATTACAAAATAATGCAAACCATTTTTAAAATACAATGTCAAATGAGACAAATCAAATTTTGTATTTGAAATGGTAATTTTTCAAGCTGGAAAAGGGAAGGGGTAAATTCTGTCTCACCCGATCCCTTTCCCAGCTTTATGCTTTTTTTACAAAAATTGTCAGAATTATTTTATTTTAAAAATGATCAAAAAGTCTTTTCAATTCATGAATCAACTTTGAATTATGTTGATGAAAAAAGTTTTCTGTTTAAAATAGATGTTTTAAATATTATAAAACAGCATAAATCCTCACTCTTTAATAAAGTGTATTAATATTATAGGTCAATCAGTTGACCTGGAATCAAGAAATATTTTTCGTTCTTTCATCAATTTTGAATTATGTTAAAGTGAAAATTTTTACTTTCAAAAACCGTTTTTACAAATATTAAGCATTACCGCAGCTTCCTTACACTTAAATGAAATTTGAGGTAGCTTCACACCTTCTGACATGGAAATTGCGTTTTCTTACATCTTCAGAATGTAAATTTTCCAAATTCATTGTCAATAACATTTTTCTTTGGTTCCATCATGCCTTCACATTGAATCGGTTTCAATAATTTAAACAAACAATCATACATG
>CAKNYM010050457.1:75882-108467 GCA_932195095.1 Andricus curvator
CCAAAATAACTAAAAGTGGTGAGCCGAGGATCCGGGTGCACCGGGTCGCGCACCAGGTAGTTTAGCACGTATTCTACGAAAACTTTTTAAAAATTTAAATTGTGCCAACATCCAAAATAACTAAAAGTGGTGAGCCGAGGATCCGCGTGCACCGGGTCACGAACCAGGTAGTTTAACGCGTATTCTACGAGAAATTTTTTAAAATTTAAATTGTGCCAACATCCAAAATAACTAAAAGTGGCGAGCGGAGGATCCGGGTGTACCTGGTCACGCACCAGGTGGTTTAACGCGTATTCTACGAGAAATTTTTAAAAATTTAAATTGTGCCAGCATCCAAAATAACTAAAAGTGGTGAGCCGAGGATCCGGCTGCACCCGGTCGCGCACCAGGTAGTTCAGCGCGTATTCTACGAGAACTTTTTAAAAATTTAAATTTTTTCAACATCCAAAATAACTAAAAGTGGTGAGCCGAGGATCCGCGTGCACCGGGTCACGCAACAGGTAGTTTAACGCGTATTCTACGAGAACTTTTTTAAAATTTAAATTGTGCCAACATCCAAAATAACTCAAAGTGGTGAGCCGAGGATCCGGGTGCACCGGGTCACGCACCAGGTAGTTTAATGCGTATTCTACGAGAACTTTTTTAAAATTTAAATTGTGCCAACATCCAAAATAACTAAAAGTGGTGACCCGAGGATCCGGGTGCACCGGGTCGCGCACCAGGTAGTTTAGCACGTATTCTACGAGAACTTTTTCAAAATTAAAGTTGTGCCAACATCCAAAATAACTAATAGTGGTGACTCGACGACCCGGGTGCACTGGGTCACGCACCAGGTATTTTAGCGCGTATTCTACGAGAACTTTTTTAAAATTTAAATTGTTCGAACAGCCAAAATAACTACCAATGGTCAGTCGACATTCCGGGTGCACCGGGTCGCGCACCAGGTAGTTTAGCGCGTATTCTACGAGAACTTTTTTATTATTTAAATTGTTCCAACAGCCAAAATAACTAACAGTGGTGAGCAGACGATCCGGGTGCACCGGGTCGCGCACCAGGTAGTTTAAGACGTCATCTGCGAGAACTTTTTCAAAACTTAAATTGTGGCAACAGCCCAAATAACTACCAGTGGTGAGTCGATGATACGCATAAAGCGATCTCATCGACGTTGGGCGAGCTGTGTTTATTTGAACTCGAGATGTTTGTTTTCATAAGAAGCTTAGGGGAAGTCTATACATGTACACTTCGGTATATATACGATTCCTTGGACTCATTTTTTAACATTTTTAATATTTTATTCGTATTTTGAAAAATTCATTTTCGATTAGTCATAGTTCATTTACATTTCAAAATGTTTCAAAATTTCCGAATTTTGAGTACCGTTTATATTTTTTAATTGAAGCTTTTGACATTTCGAAAAATTTGTGTTTGGATTTTTTATAATAAATTTTGTTAATTTTTTATTTAAAAATCAAATTTTAAATATTACACAATTGAAAATATCATTTCATTCATTTCAATACTTAGTTTTAATTTCAATCCAGTTCTATCGAGTTTTAGGCTTGGACTCGTAGATTCGAAAGGCGATATCTTTCAGATTACTTTTTTCTATGATGCTAAGAAAAGTCTTTCTGATGACTATTTTCTATGTTGCTTATGTAAATTCACAAGAACGATTAATCATTTAAACAGTTTCCATAAACGAATAAGCTCAATTTGTTTACGGAATCAACTAAGAATGTCTTTCCGATGACTCTTTTCTATGTTGCTTTGTAAATTTACAGGAATTAATGATAATTCAAACAATTTTCATACAGAAATTAAATGTTTGCCTATTTTTTAACAAATAGGTAGAGTTTGGCTATTTATTAACAAATATGCTAGATTTTTTTACAGAATTAGCTAAGAATATCTTTCCAATGACTTTTTTGTAGGATGATTTGCAAATTTTCAAGAATTATTAATTATTTAAACAATCTTCATCAACAAATTAAGAACCAGGTCATTTTTCAACGAATAGGATCAATTAGTTTAGGGAATCAAGAAAGAATGTATTCCCAATAAATCTTTTCTACGATTCTTTGTAAATATACAATAATTAATCATTATTTTAATAATTTTCCTGAACATATTCAGAGTTTGTCTATTTTTGAACGAATAGGCAGAATTTGTTTACGGAGTCTCTTTTTTATGTTGTTCTGTAAATTTACAAGAAATAATAATAAAATAATTTTCATACAGAAATTTAAAGTTTGCCTATTTTTTAACAAATATGCTAAATTTTCTTACAGAATTAGCTAAGAATATCTTTCCAATGGCTTTTTTGTATGATGATTTGGAATATTTCAATAATTATCAATTATGTAAACAATTTTCATAAACAAATTAAGAACCCGATCATTTTTCAACGAATAGAATCAATTAGTTTAGGGAATCAAAAAAGAATGTATTCCCAATAAATCTTTTCTACGATACTTTGCAAATATACAATAATTAATCATTATTTCAATAATTTTCCTGAACATATTCAGAGTTTGTCTATTTGTCAAGGAATAAGCAGAATTTGTTTACGGAGTCTCTTTTCTATGTTGTTCTGTAAATTTACAAGAATTAATAATAATTTGAATAATTTTCATACAGAAATTTAAAGTTTGCCTATTTTTCAACGAACAGGTAGAGTTTGGCTATTTTGGAACAAATTTGCTAAATTTTCTTACAGAATTAGGTAAGAATATCTTTCCAATGACTTTTTTGTATGATGATTTGCAAATTTTCAATAATTATTAATTATTTAAACAATTTTCATAAACAAATCAAGAACATGGCCATTTTTCAAGGTATATGATCAATTAGTTTAGGGAATCAAGAAAGAATGTATTCCCAATAAATCTTTTCTACGATACTTTGCAAATATACAATAATTAATCATTATTTTAACAATTTTCATAAACATATTGAGAATATGTCTATTTTTCAAGGAATGCTGCTTTGTAAATTTACAAGAATTATTATTTGTAATATCATTATTTTTAACGAATTGGCTCAATTTTCTTACAGAACCAAAAAAAATGTATTAAAAATAAGTCTTTCCTATGTTACTTTGCAAATTTACAATAATTGTTATTTATTTCAACAATTTTCATAAAGATATTCAGAGTTTGGCTGTTTTTCAACGAATAGGCTCAATTTGTTTACGAATTCAACTAAGAATATCTTTCCGATGACTGTTATCTATGTTGCTTTGTAAATTTACAATAGTTTTCAATTATTTAAACAACTTCAACTAAAAAACTGAGATTTTGGTCTATTTTAACGAATAGGCTTTATTTTTTATAGAATTAAGTAAGAATATCTTTCCAGTGACTTTTTGCTATAATGCTCTGCAAATTTCAAAGAATAAATCATTATTTAAACAATTTTGATAAACAAATCAAGAGTTTGGCTATTTTATTAAAAAATAGGCTCAATTTATTTACGGAATCAATAAAGAATGTTTTTCAAATAACTCTTTCCTATGTATGATACTTTGAAAATTTACAATAATTATTAATTATTTAAACAATTTTCATAAACACATTCAGAACAATTTGTTTGCGGAGTCAACTAAGATTGTCTTTCCGATGACTCTTTATTAATTTTTGTAAATTTACAAGAATTAATAATTATTTAAACAATTTAGATTATAAAATTTAGAGTTTAGCTATTTTTCAACGAATATGCTCAATTTTTTACAGAATTAAATAAGAATATCTTTCCGGTGACATTTTTCTATAATGCTCTACAAATTTCAAAGAATTAATTATTATTTGAACAATGTTGATAAACAAATTAAGAGTTTGACCATTTTTCAACGAGTAGGCTCAATTTGTTTACGGAATCAATAACAAACGTTTTTCGGATAACTCTTTCCTATTTATATTCAGTACTTTGAAAATTTACAATAATTATAAATTATTTAAACATGTTTATCAAAATATCCAGAATATGATAAATTAGTTCAGGGTATGAAGAAAGAATGTAATTCGAATAACTACTTTCTACGATAATTTTCAAATATACAATAATTATTAATTATTTCATCAATTTTCATAAACATATTCAGAGTTTGGCTATTTTTCAACGAATAGGCTCAACTTTTTGCAGAATTAACTAAGAATATCTTTCTGATGACTTTTTCTATCATGCTTTGCAAATTTGCAATAATTATTAATTATTTCAACAAATTACGAGTTCGGCCATTTTTAAATGAATGGGCTCAGTTTATTTACGGGATCACCAAGAATGTATTTCCAATAACTCTTTTATACGGTACTTCGCAAATTTACAATAATTATTATTAATCAAACAATTTTTATGAACATATTCAGAGTTTGACTATTTTTCAAGGAGTAGGCTTAATTTTAACAGAATTAAATAAGAATATATTTCAGATGACTTTTTTCTATATTGTTCCTCAAATTTACAAGATTTATTAATTATTTGAACAATTTTTATCAAAAAATTAAGAGTTTGACTATTTCTGAAATAATAGGCCCAATTTGTTTCCAGAATCAACAAAGAATGTATTTCCAATAACTATTTTCTGGGATACTTTGGAAATATACAATAATCAATAATTATTTGAACAATATTCATAAACAAACTCAGATTTCAGCTATTTGTTAACGAATAGGCTACATTTTTTCACAGAATTAACTAAGAATATCTTTCTGATTACTCTTTTCTATTTTGCTTTATAAATTTACAAGAATTATTATTTATTTACACAATTTCGATTAAGAAATTAAGAGTTTGGCTATTTTTAAACGAATAGGCTCAATTGTTTACAGAATTAGGTCAGAATATCTTTCCGATGACTTTTTTTCATATAATGCTCTGCAAATTTCAAAGAATTAATTATTATCTGAACACTGTTGATAAACAAATGAAGAGTTGGACCATTTTTCAACGAATAGGTTCAATTTTTTTACGGAATCAATAAAAAATGTTTTTCAAATCACTCTTTCCTATGTACGATGCTTTGAAAATTTACAATAATTATTAATTATTTAGACAATGTTCATCAACATAACCAGAGCTTGGCTATTTCTCAAGGAATAGGCACAATTTGTTTACGGAGTCAAAAAGTATGTCTTTCAGAAGACTCTTTTTCTATGTTTCTTTACAAATTCAGATTTTGGCTATTTTCAACGAATAGGCTAAATTTTTTTATAGAATTAACCAAGAATATCTTTCCGATTACTTTTTTCTATGATGACATTGAAAGTCTTTCTGATGACACTTTTCGATGTTGCTTTGTAAATTTGCAACAATTAATAATGTTTTAAATCATTTTCATTGAAAATTTATAATTTGTCTATGTTTTAACGAATAGGCTACATTTTTTACAGAATTGACTACGAATATCATTCCGATGACTTTTTTTATATGATGCTTTGTAAATTTCTAAGAATTATTAATTATTTAAACAATATTCATGAAGAAATCAAGAACTTGGCCATTTTTCAACGAATAGGATCAATTAGTTTAGTGCATCAAGATTTTGTTGGCAATTAAAAAAAAAATTCACAGTTTGGTTATTTATCAAAACGAACAGACTTAATTTCTTTTAACGGAATGAACTAAGAATGCTTTTGCGGTGACTGTTTGATATGAAACTTAGCAAATTTGGAAGCATTATTAATTATTTAAACAATTTTTAATAAACAAATTCAGAGTTTTTCTATTTTTTAACAAATAGACTCAATTACAAAAAAATTAACTAAGAATATCTTTGCGATGACTCTTTTCTATGGTGCTTTGAAAATTCCCAAGAGTTTATAGTTTGTCTATTTTTCAACAAATATGCTCAATTTGTTAAAAAAATTATCTAAGAATATTTTTGCGATGACACTTTTCTATGGTGCTTTGAAAATTCCCAAGAGTTCATAGTTTGTCTATTTTTCAACAAATATGCGAAAAAAAAATTAACTGAGAATATCTTTGCGATTACATATGTTGCTTTGCAAATTCAAATTTTAAACAATTTTTATGGGGAAATTGAGAGTTCTCTATTTTTCAAGGAATAGGCTTAATTTGTTCACGGAATCAACTAAGAATGTCTTTTAGATGAGTTTTTTTTATGATGTTTTGCAAATTCCCAAGAGTTATTTATTTAAAACTAAGATTCTTTTAATAATAAATTTTGTTTTTCAACGAATAGTCTCAATGTTTTTACAAAATTAACTGAGAATGTCTTTGCGGTGACTCTTTTCTATAGTGCTTTAGAAATCAAGAGTTTGGCTATTTTTTAAAAAATAGGCTCAATTTGTTTACGGAATCAATAACGAATGTTTTTCAAATAACTCTTTCCTATGTACGATACTTTGAAAATTTACAATAATTATTAATTATTTAAACAATTTTCATAAACACATTCAGAACAATTTGTTTGCGGAGTCAACTAAGATTGTCTTTCCGATGACTCTTTATTATGTTTTGTAAATTTACAAGAATTATTAATTATTTAAACAATTTAGATTATAAAATTTAGAGTTTAGCTATTTTTCAAAGAATATGCTCAATTTTTTACAGAATTAGATAAGAATATCTTTCCGGTGACATTTTTCTATAATGCTCTACAAATTTCAAAGAATTAATTATTATTTAAACAATGTTGATAAACAAATTAAGAGTTTGACCATTTTTCAACGAGTAGGCTCAATTTGTTTACGGAATCAATAACAAACGTTTTTCGGATAACTCTTTCCTATTTATATTCAGTACTTTGAAAATTTACAATAATTATAAATTATTTAAACATGTTTATCAAAATATCCAGAGTTTAGCTATTTTTCAAGGAATAGGCACAATTTTTTTACGGAGTCCATTAAGTATGTCTTTCCGAAGACTCTTTTTCTATGCTTCTTTACAAATTCAGATTTTGGCTATTTTCAACGAATAGGCTAAATTTTTTTATAGAATTAACCAAGAATATCTTTCCGATTACTTTTTTTCTATAATGCTATGCAAATTCTTTCTGATGAATCTTTTCTTTGTTGCTTTGTAAATTTATAAGAATTTATAATAATTTAAACAATTTTCATTAAAAAATTTAGAGTTTGGCTTTTTTTTAACAAATAGGCTACACTTTTTTGACAGAATTAACTAAGAATATCATTCCGATGACTTTTTTGTATGATGCTTTGCAAATTTCCAAGAATTATTAATTACTTAAACAATTTTCATAAACAAATTGTGAGCTTGGCCTTTTCTCAACGAATAGGAGAAATTAGTTCAGGGTATCAAGAAAGAATGTGAATCGAATAACCATTTTCTACGATACTTTGCAAATATACAATAATTATTTCAACAATTTTCATAAACATATTCAGATTTTGGCTATTTTTCAAAGAATAGGCACAATTTTTTTACGGGGTCAACTAAGAATATCTTTCCGATGACTCTTTTCTATGTTGCTTTGTAAATTTACAATAATTTTTAACAATTTAAACAATTTTCATACAAAATTCAGAATTTGGCTATTTTTCAACGAATAGGCTCAATTTTTTTGCAGAATTAACCAAGAATATCTTTCCGATGACTTTTTCTATGATGCTTTGCAAATTTACAATAATTATTAATTATTTCAACAAATTAAGAGTTCAGCCATTTTTCAATGAATGAGCTCAGTTTTTGTTTACGGGATCACCAAGAATGTATTTTCAATAACTCTTTTCTACGGTACTTTGCAAATTTACAATAATTACTATTTATTCAAACAATTTGTATAAACATATTCAGAGTTTGGCTGTTTTCAAGGAGCAGGCTCAATTTTAACAGAATTAAATAAGAATATATTTCAGATGTCTTTTTTCTGTATTGTTTTGCAAATTTACAAGATTTATTAATTATTTAAATAATTTTCATTAAAAAATTAAGAGTTTGGCTATTTCTGAAAGAATAGGCCCAATTTGTTTCCAGAATGGACAAAGAATGTATTTTCAATAACTATTTTCTACGATACTTTGCACATTTACAATAATTATTAATTATTTAAACAATGTTCATAAGCATATTCAGAGTTTGGGCATTTGTCAAGGAATAGACAAGATTTGTTTCAGGAGTCAACTAAGATTGTCTTTCCGATGCTCTTTTCTATGTTGTTTTGTAAATTTACAAGAATTATTAATTATTTAAACAAATTTGATGAAAAAATAAGAATTTGGCTATTTTTCAACGAATAGGGTGAATTTTTTACAGAATTAACTAAGAATATCGTTCCGATGACTTCTTTCTATTATGCTCTTCAAATTTCCAAGATTTATTAATTATTTAAAATATTTTCATGAGCAAATTAAGAGTTTGGCAATTTATCGAAGAAACCCTGCCGTCAAACCTCCTGCTCGACATTAATTGAAACCGAGGTTAAAACGCAGCGAATACACAACTCGGTCGTATACGTCGCAGATGGTCATCCATCCGAGTGCTATGCACGCTCGAAATGGCTTGACATCTGGACTCTTCTCGAGTCGAGATCATTTACTGTGTATTTCTATGAAAATTTGTACGCGCCGACATTTTATAGGTTTTTTTCCGAAGTTGCATGAAAATGTTTAGAGTTGCACAATTATTTATTCTGCATCGTGAGAAGGTATCCATGCGAAGCCGTGTACAAATCTAAATTATTGAAGTAAAAATTAATGTAATGGTATTTTATTGAACTTCATTTCCAAATAAAATAATTACATGTAAATAGTTTGGTTGAAAATACATCTATTTTGTAAAACTTCTTTTCTTTTGGTTTAAAATTATTTTTTCAGATGAAGATTAAACATTCCATTTTCCGTTGAAAATTTATCTTTTTAGTAGAAAATTCCACTATATGGTTGAAAATTCATGTATTTTGTTAGGAATTGAACTACTTTGCTGAAAAAATGTTTTGTTGTTGTTGTTGTAAATTTATTTTTAAACTTATAATTTAACCGTTTTTCGTTGAAAAGTCATCTATTTTGTTCCAAATACGTTTTTTTTGTTGTTTCAAAATTGATTTATTAAATTTTGAATTTCTATTTCCTGTAGAAAATTATTTGTTTGAAAATTTAATTATTTGTTTGCAAATTTCATTTTTTTTGCTTGAAAATTTAAATATTTTGTCGAAACTTTGATTTTTGGGGGGTAATAATTATGTTTTTACTAAAAATGTAAATATTCGATTTTTGGTTGAAACTTTATATTTTCTATTTGAAAATTCAACTATGCGGTTGAAAATTTATTTATTTTGTTGAAATGTACAATTTAAATTTATGGATTTAAAAAAAAAAATATAATGTATGTAGAAATTTTATTAAATTTTCAAGAAATTTCCAATAGTAGCACTAGAAACAATTTACCGCATGTGCGACTGACAAAAGTGGTTAGATCGTATTCATCAATTTTTGTCTGTTCTGTTAATTAATTCAAGTTTGAAAATAAAAATTCTTTTGTCATTTATTCGTGTTTCAGGCTAGCACAGCAAATTTTTTCCACTGGAACCTAACTTTTTTTCAATCCTCAAATATTTCAATTTTCGGAATAAAAAAAAAACTTAACGACCATAATGAAAAGAAATAAAAAATGCAGATACGTTATAAATTAATTTAAATGTATGTATTAATTTGTTTGTAAATTCAATTCTTTGGTTGAAAAGTTCACTTTTTGTTGTAAATTCGATTGTTTTTTATACGAAATTAATTTTTTGAATTGAAGATTTAAATGTTCCATTTTTGGTACAAAATTAATATTTTCACTTGAAATTTAATTTCTTTCGTTGAAAATTGAACTATTTGGTTGAAAATTCAATTTTTTATTCGAAAATTTAACTAGCTTAAAATTCGTCTCTAAAGTTATAATTCTCGTTTGGAAATTCATCTATTTTAGTTAAAAATCCATTTCTTTGGTTGAAAATTCGTGTTTTTTTTTTGGGTCAAAAAATAATTTTTTCAACTTCAATTTTCAATTAAAAAATGTATCTTTTTCAGTTCAATTATTTGTTAGAAATTAATTTTTTACTAAAAATATAACTATGATATGCAGCACAAATTTGAAACATTTTAGGCCCTGAATATTTTAAAACCGGAATAAATCATAAAAATAATATTTTTTTTTTTTTACTTGAAAAAATTACATTTTTCATAGCTCACGATGGGGAAATTTTTGTAATTGGTTTTATTCGCATAAGCCACTTTATTTTAGAGAAACCTAATAAAATGCACTTCAGGGTGGTTACCCCATAGAAAATAACTTTTTTTGGAAATACAAGAATACGTAAATGTTATTCAATTATTCCCAGAAACATATATTTTTTCCAAATGTTTTTGCTTGAATTTACCCTTGTTTGTCAATCTTTGGTTCGGTGAAAAATAATCTTGGGGCAGTTCATCCTCATAATTTCTTTTTAAATTAAAAAACATCACATTTTCCCTATTTCACGATTAGAAAATTTTTAAAAATTGGTTTTGTTCCAACTGCTGCTTCAATTTCGCCACAACTTTCAACTTTCCCACGAAACCACACAATATACTATAAATAGACAAGATACCAAATTATCAGTTTTTTAAAGTTCTACAAAATTGCTTTCAACTGTTTTTTTTAATTATAAAAACAGGACAATGAAAATACGTATGTTTCGAAATCAATTGTTATTACGAATTGTAATAATATAAATTAATTGAAATGAAACATTTGTCAGTGTAGCTGAGTATAATAGTATATTATGCACCTAGGGGGAGAAAAAGTGCCTCTCCCCCTTGGCGCATACGATATTTTTTAGAACAAATGGATGATTTCAGACATTTTTCGAAATACAGTGTTATACGTGGCTCGCACAGAGCGAGACTTTTTTATTGGTAGATTTAAAACACTCTCGTAGACGACGTTTATTCATTCAGTAGGCAACCATATTAAAATAATAATAACTAGTAATTAGATCTGCGAGTAAGAGAGAGAGAAATAGGTACTCCGCGAAGTGACGTCAGCAGTGACGTCAGCAAACCGGCAGGGCGAGTAGAGGCGAGAGTCGCGAGTAGAGCGTGCGCGTAGCTCGACGCGCGCATCTCCCACCAACGATTTTCTACCCTCTCCGGTCGACTCCCACGCAACGCCCGCACAGACTCCCCGTTAAAAGGGCGCGCACGGGCCCAGAACGTCAGAAGTTTTGGGAGCTGGATGCCAGAACCCTCTCACTTAAACCCTACAGCTGGATGCCAGCCATAGGTACCTACAGCTGGTTGCCAGCCCTAGGTTTCCACCGCAAGCCATTGCCGTGCACAACAGATCTCTCTCTCTCGAACGCCAGAGGCCTCCAGCTGGATGCCAGCCAGAGGACCATTGACGACGCATCGCCTTCACCCTCTTGTGAGGAAGCAACAACGAACTACGACGCCTTACTTTCCAACTTGCTTATCTGTAAATTCACCATGGTAAGGATCAAAAATTAAATTAAAAAAATTCGAAAACACACATTTCTACGTTTTTTCACTGGTCACTTAGCTTCTCACCCGTCTTTCCACCGCTAACGGGTTAGCTGGCATACCAGCGTGCCCGTTTCCGCTGAGACACCTGGCATACCAGCCATTTCAGCCGACACATTGAGTAACTTCATCCCTTTCCCACTTACTAACGAATTGCATCTCCGCTAATTAAATTCTTTTCAGGAGAGAATCGAAATCAAAAACACCCGCTTAACTCGCTATCTCTTTCTATCTTAGAAGAAAGGTACATCACACCCTCCTTTCACTTCCCTCGAAATCTATCCACCATACATCCCTCCTCTACAAAAATGGCAACATTTCCTCTCACTCCCACCTATGGTTCCCCTACCTCTCCTGTCTCTTATTATCCCATGAGATAACTCCATCTCACCTTCTCTACATAGATGAAAATCTATTATCCCTGACGAATATCCTTCTTACTACTTCCAACAAATCCCACCTAAAAGTAAGGAGCATATCAACAGTCATGATTTCAGTCCATATTAGATTTTGTATAATGGAGCATGAAATTAATGTTAACCTAGTTTAAATTCAATTTTTAAAATTTCCGAGAATTTCTGGAAAATTTCTGTCATTTATGGTAATTTTACAGGTAAATATGGTAACTTGCCATAGATAACCCAAAATTCATTTTAAAAAATTTCCATAAATTTCTGGAAATTTATGAAAACTTTCGGTCATTTATGGTAATTTTACAGGTAAATATGTTAACTTACCACAGATTATCCAAAATTCATTTCTAAGAATTTCCGGAAATGTATGAAAAATTTCGGTCATTAATGGTCATTTTACAGGTAAATATGGTAACTTAGCCAAAATTCATTTTTAAAAATTTCCATAAATTTCTGGAAATTTATGAAAAATTTCGGTCATTTATGGTAATTTTACAGGTATATATGGTAACTTTCCATAAATAACCGCAAAATTCTATTATCTGCAACCAAAATTTCCGCACAGTTTTTACGGTGAGTGGGCTGATAACCATAAAATGCGAGCTTATAAATGCATAATTTTCATTATTCACTTCTGACGTCACTTTTTAGTCCCTAGGGAGTAAAAAGTACTTTTTACGCCCTAGGGAGTAAAAAGCAGAGCTTTAGCCCCGCTTCATAGGCGTCGAAAAGAGCTGAAATCATGCATGTGTCAGAAAAAATATAATGCAACATCAAGAACAAATATTAAAGTAATCATGATAAATAACATTTGTACTTTATTCTGCAATATCTGAAACAGCATTCGCAGAACAAGGTACAAAAATGAATGCGGTATACATTTAATATAATAGTGTTGAACATAATATAGAAAAGTTCATATTCTGGACAAAATCGAGTACGAAGCACGAGATTTGTGATGAGAATGTGTTCGTTGAGGCCGAAGGAGCTTTAACAAAAGAGAATTCACATTCATCAAGTTGCAGTTGTCGATGCTTTGACCTTTAATTTTAAATGGTGTGTGCACAAATGTGGGGGGAAACACAAAGGCCGAGCGCGAAACCTTTGTCAGTTAATATATTCACTCTGTATAAAATCTAACCTCCAAATAACGTTCAAAGTACGTTGTTTGCACATTTGTCAATGGACATTGGACAATAAGAAGTCAAAATAACATAATACTCTAAAAATACATAATTCAGGGTGCCTAGATTCTCAAAACATATTTACATCATCGAAATTTGGAAACTTGTTTTTTTTATTATTAACTGAATTTGGGGTTACATTTGGGCTCTCTTTATTTTGGACCTACAGCAAATTTTTTAGGTTCGTTGACAAAATTCTTCAATAAAAATCCCTATATTATATCTCACAGATGGAGCTGATCCGAACATTGTACGTATGGACCGAGAATATCAGCAAACATTATTCGATCGACTACAACAAGTATTCGATGAACATCAAAATTTGCTGATCCATCGACAGCCCGGCTCCGGAGTTCCTACAGATCAATGTTAGTATATTATCATTTTTTTGAACTAACAAAAAATTGCTGATGTTCAGAAAAAATCCAAATTTTATTTCTTAACCGCCACTAAATTGTTTTCGCTGAACGGCGTTGGCCCCTGGAGACCTTTGAAACAAATTTATAATGTCAACTCAAAAAGTACATATTCTTATAGGAAATTTAATTGCGCGAAATGAACGAAGCTGCGTAAATCGACAACAATGGTTAGAATCTTTATTCGCGTGTATCGCGGATTCTCATTAATTTTCTGAACTTTTTTGGTTGCTCTTGACTATATTGCATATAAACTTGTCATATCTGCCAAACAATTATTTTAAAATGTTAACCAGTGGGTATAAAAATTAAGGATGTCCTAGAGACATCTTCGGGACATCATTATTCAAACATTATATCATAATTATTATTAAATATTAAGGATTTGCAATTTTAAACTCTTCAATTTTCAATATTTATAATTGAAAACTGTTGATTCAGGAGTTTTTAATTTTAGATCTTTATAATTGATAGAATTTGAAATGTAAATGATTAAAATTTACAACTTTAAGATCCACAATTTCGAAGAATCATAATTCAAATTCTTCAATTTTGACGATTTGCAGTTTGAATATCTCAAATTTCAAAATTGTTGCAATTCAAAGTTCTGCCATTTGAATGAGTTACAATTCACAATTCTTGAATTTTGAAAATATGGACATAGAAATTATTCAATTTTAGAAAATTATATTTTAAAAGTATGTAATTTGAAATATTTTCTTAAAATAGTCTAATTTTGAAGAATCACAGTGGCAAATATTTCAATTTTAACGATTTGCAGTTTAAAGCTATTCAATTTTGAAGATTTAAAATTGAAAACTCTTTAATTCTGATGATTTTGTAAATCACAACTCTTAAATTCTAATGATTTTGAAGATCAAAAGTCAAGAGTTTTCAATTTTAAATCTTTAAAATTATTGAATTTGAAATGTAAATCATTAAAATGACAGCATTTTTAATGGTAATACACAAAACTCACATAATTTTTAAATTGTAAATTTTTTAAATTTACAATACAAATTTCTATCATCTTGAATATTTATAATTCAAGTTCTTCAATCTTGACGATTTGAAGTTTGGAATTTTTCAAATTTAAAAGATTTGCACTTCCAAGTTCTGCAATTTTGAAGAGTTACAGTTCACAAAGCTTGAATGTTGAAAATACGAAATTACAAATTATTCAATGTTTAGAAATTATATTTGGAAGGTATGTAATTTGAAATATTTTTTTAGATAGTTTAATTTCGAAGACTTTCAATGGAAAAATCTGTAATTTCAACTATGAGCAAATTTAAGCTCTTCAATTTTAAAGATTTACAATTGAAGACTGTTTGATTGTGAAAGATGTATACATACAAATTCTAAAAATAAATGGTAAATTTTCGAAATTAAATTATAAAGATATACGATTTAAACATCCGCAATTTTGAAGATTTATAATTCAAATTCTACAATTTTTACGATTTGTAATTTAAATGCCTCCAATAAAAGATTTGCAATGCAAAGTTCTGCAATTTTGAAGAGTTGCAATTGGCAAGTCTTAAATGTTGAAAATTCAGAATTACAAATTATTCAATATTCAGAAATTATATTTTGAAGGTATGAGCTTTGGACCATTTTTTTAGATAGTTCAATTTAGAAGACTTACAATGGAAAATTCTTCAATGTTGAAGATTTGCAGTTTAAAACTCTTCAATTTTGAAGATTTACAATTGAAAACTGCTTAATTTTGAAAGATGTATAAAAAAAATTCCATAATTGTGATGATTTTAAAGATCCAATGTCAAGAGTTCCCAATTTTAAATCTTCCAAATTGATGAAATTTCAAATGTTAATCAATAAAATTGCAGAATTTTGTATTGTCAACCATGCAACCCTTTTAATTTCTAATATCAATGTTTCAAATGAGGGAATCTTCAATTTTAAAGATCGACCATTTGAATTTTTACCATTTCGAAGAATTACAATGAAAAATTCTTGAATTTTAAAAATATAGATTTCTAAATTATTCCATTATTATTCAATGATTATTATGTGAGAAGGTGTAGGTGGCGCAACTGCAACGTGTACGTGATCCACTCCTGCTCCTTCTATCCCAGAAGGTAAGCAAGAGTCGTACAACACTGTTTCTTGAAGTCCGGTCTCTAGTCGCGGATGACCTTACGCGGCAGACCGGACAGTTGGAAATGAATCTTTCACCTCTGGATACTTTTTTAGAGCTACCAATCTTTGTAGAATGTTATGAGGAACAGTGCTGACGGACCAGAAGAAGTGATCCCAGAAGAGCCTTTTGCATCCGGCTCGCGATGAACTGAGCCTGACGCTGACAAGCCGGCATCTGGTTGAGTTGGCCAAGAAATGAAGCATTCATACCTCCAAGACAGCCGATTATGAGAACTACAAGATGGACTTTGTAGCCTTGGTACAGTTGACTCAGCTCAAAAAGAAGTGCTTGATATTTCGCCCGTTTTTCTTCATCCTTTGTCCTGATATTACCATCGGCTGGTGCCGAGAATTCAATCACGTAAATGATCTTGGTCTTCCAATCTTGGAGGAAAATATCAGGCTTTGTAACACTGATACGTTGAGTGGTAGAGAATGAGAAATTCCAGTAGATCTTACACTGATCATTCTCCGCAACTGACTCGACTTCCCCCTGGGCGTAAAGCAAGACGGACAATAGATCAACACCATAGATGTGCCTAAGATGGTAATATAAAACTGTTAGAGCCGCATTGTGTCTCTCTATGTACCCGAATCGTGCATATTTTGAGCATTCACTGAGAACATGTCCAAGTGTTTCTGGCTCTTGCTTGCACGCCCGGCAGTTGGTATCTCCTACAGGTACATTCATTATGCGCTCCCGGTAAACTAAGGTGTCTATAACGCCGTCTTGACAGGCAAAAAGAAATCCCTCAGTCTCCGATCTCAATCCAGCAGACTTGAGAAACATGTTGGACAGACTCATCGAGAGCTCTTCTCTACGTATGATGCCGTAGAATTTACCATGAAGGGGCTTGTCAGCGAAACGGTATAGGAACGCGGCAGCATTGACGACTTCATGTTGATGTACGAGTCGCATAAGGGAGTCTGTGCTATTTAGAACTGAGCAGGCTGTAGCTTGCGGTATTCCAAGATATGTATATGTTTCTCCAATACCAAGATGTTGAATGGTATTTCCGCCAATGGTTTCAACATCCTGATCGTCACGGGATGATGAAATTCCTAGTCTTCCTTGGTGTAGGTGGACGCAGGCACACTTGTCTAGTTCGAAGCTCATGCCAATCGCTTTAGAGTACCTATTTACCGCCTCCTCAAGGATGTTAAGGTCCTCTTTCGAGGAAGCAAAGAATTTAAGGTCGTCCATGTATAAAAGGTGGTTGACCTTATGTTCTCTTTTGTTCGGCGGGCCACATAGGTATCCAAAGCTTCTGCCTCGGAGCACAAAAGATAGAAGCAAGAGGGAGATGCAGAAAAGTATCGGACTTAGAGATTTTTCTTGAAAGACCCCCCTCTTATATGTGATATAGCTTGTAGTCACTTGTCTTTTGTCAGATGTTATGACAAATCTTGTCCGCCACAAGAGCATAAGCTCTTTTATGCATCTCACTATTTTTGGGTGCACCTCCAGGCACTCAATGCGCTTAATAAGTAACTCATGGTTCGTGTTATCGAATGCCTTACGGTAGTCAATCCAAACCCTGGATATATTGCGTCAATAAATGATCGAGTCCTGGGTGATACACCTGTCTATTAACAGGTGTTACCTGCAACCTGCCAGACCTCTCTTGCGTGCACGTTGTTCAACTATTTCACTCCATACTGGCTAGATAGATGTCAATATCCTCTCCTTGAGGATGCCAGTGAATAGCTTGTAGCTGGTGTTTAAACAAGCTATGGGCCTGTAGTTCTTTGGACTTGACAAATCTCCGGACTTAGGGATCGATACCGTGCGTCCTTCCACTAGCCACTGCGGGACGGGTTGTTCTCCGTTTAAGAAAGTAGTAAATATACGAGCTAGATGTTGGTGCGTAGAAGTAAACTTCTTCCACCAAAAGTTGTTGATTTTATCTGGCCCTGGCGCTGAAAGTTTTAGCGATAACTTTCTTCACTTCTTCAGCAGTGATTAGTGGTCACCCTTCCTCTGGACCTAGGCGGATTTTTAATGGCACGTGACGTTTTATTGAACAGACGGGAAGGATGAGTAGAACAGGTGGAATTTTCCGGAATCCACTTCACTCGGCGTTCAAGGCGCTGTTTCGCTGTTGAAAGAGATATCTGCAAAGGTGGTCTTGCTGGAACGGGTGGAATGTTCGCTGGAGGATGTTGCTCTCCTTCTTGTTGATAAAGAGCTTCATATCCGTTTTTTCGCAAAAAGGATACCTGATCTCTTAAATACTGAGGCGTTTGATGAGCATATTCCGGGTGCATATTGACCCAACGGTAATGTAACCTCTGCATGAATCCCCTTCGCGCCGGTGAGCTTCTTTGCCAACAGGTTAGGATGTCCCTCCTGAGTTGGTCCGACCATTTATATCGATGTTCTTGCGTTTGTCCATGTAACAAACGAATAAAATATTATAAAATAGATTTTCTAAATGTTAAATATTAAATAATAAGGTTAACAAACTTTAAATTTCAAATGATTTATGAGGAGATCCTCTTAACAGTGGTAATTTATTAATATCGGGACAGGAGGTCCTGACACATCAAAAATTGAAGTCACCAGGATTGTTAATGCAAGAAAAAATTATCTCCGGCGTAAATAGAGATATCGAGACGAATCAAGGTTTGAAAGATGAAATCGGACATATAAAATATATTTTACAAGAACTTCAGTTAAATCTACAGATACTGGAAGTTATGTGAAATCTACAGAAAATCAGTAGATTTAACATATTGTGTTGTAAATTTTACAGATCCTTTTTCTGCGCGTGACATAAAATAGTTTTTGGGGTCGCCGATTTCAAATTTTTGGGTTTCGTTGAAAAAATTCTTTAAATCCCTATATTATATCTTACAGATGGAAATACTTTGATGCCAAGACAACTACGCCAAAGATCAGTAGGGACCCAGACCACGGATTACAATCAATTTTCGACATCTAGGAGACAACGTTAGTATATTATAATTTAAAAAAATAAATTATTAACAAATTATTTAAAAAATACATATTCTCATGGGAAAATTGAATGTACATATTTTTTCCCTTAAAAAAATGCTGTAGCTTTTCACGAATTTGTGGACATTGGTGGAAATGTATGAGAATTTGTGAAATTGGTGGGTTAAACTTGAGATTTTTATGGTAATTCACTGGTATCTTTTGATAACCTCGATAATGTTCTGCTGGAAGTATGAATTGTACTCGAAATTTTTGTGTATAAGGGTGTTTCTGTGATCCCTGATTTTGAATTATATGTCAAAAGTTAAAAATTTAGAATGACGGATCCAATATGCTAAAACTGACTACTACGATAGATTTTTCTGATATTTTTTTTACATTTTATACACATTAATTGAAGAAAGTGGTCGATATAATGTTGTTCAAAAAATTTTAAATAACGGATATTTTTGGATGAAATATAAAAATTATAGATAAAAGTATACGTCAAGTTTCTTCATCTCAAATGTTATTTTCCGTTCAAAGTATACTCTAAAAAATGCAATATGAGAATAATTCTTTGAAATAGCAAAAAAAACTGTTTCTCAATATTTTATTTTGTCAATATACCTGTGATGAGCCTACAGAAATCGTACAAATGTAGTTTCCGCAAGGATAACCGCATTTGCAAAAAGTTCAAAAGACATAAGGAATGGGTTGTTGCTCCGTCCTTTTCCGAGGGTTTGGAGTGTTTGACTTGCGTTCAGAATTTTTCCGAGTGCCATGATGCCGTGCTGTTACTGCTGTTATTACAGTTGTGAGTGTAGACTTGGGGCTTATATTTATATGGGTCAGACATTATTCACGTGTAAAGTGCTTCTAGGTTTCTTATACTTTTTGCGCCTGCTCGTAAGCAGAGGCAATAAATCTTTCGCACCCGCAACTGAATATGGCGACCTACGAACAGATGCAGAGCTTGATGTCAAGCCTAGAAGAAAAGTTCAAAGCTGAAATGCATTCCGTGGAAAAAAATATTCTAGAAAGCACCTCAGAAGTCTTCCAGAGATGTGAAGCCAAAGTTGATGCTGTCGAAAAGGAGAATGCCAAGCTCAAGATGGAGATGACAAGGCAGGCTCAACGGCTAGATAGGCTTACAAGAAGAAACAACTTGATACTTTTTGGCATGTACGATGAGCCAACGGAAACACCACCTGCGCTAGACGAAAAAGTACAAAATCTACTCGAAACCAAAATGGACATAACACTTAACCGGGAGTCGATTGATGGAGCTCGCCGCCTTGGACAATTCAACTCTGGCAAAATGAGACCTGTTTTGCTTTCACTCTGTTCAGGGTTGATGAAGCACGCTATCCTTCAAAATCGTTCGAAACTTAGAGGTACAAATGTTTTCGTCGAGTATGACTTGGACCCGGACTCTGTTAAAATCCGCAAAGCTCTGAGCCAAGAAGCTGCTAAACTAAGAAACGCAGGGCTAAAAACTCGTATAAGTGGTAACGGCCTGCGAGTTAACGATCTCATTTACAGCTTAGATGATTTAAGAAGATTGAGCCTAGAGGAAATAAATGGAAATAATGTTTCAAATATTGAAGTGCTCAACGACGAGAGCGCCAACGCTCTTGTAAACAATAACATGTCACATGCACCTGTCGCTTCGAAACTCTCTATGACATCACAAGCAGGGATACACAAAAATGATGTCTTTTAGTACATTATAATGTGTTTGAACCAAGAGAACCATTTCATGTGAACAAAAAATCAAAATTCAATTTCTCAACCGCTAATAAATTTTTCTTGCTAAACGGCTCGGGCTATTGGAAATTAAAAAAGCCATTACTGTCTGAAAATAGCAGTCTATGCTATGAATTTGACTTCGCACAGAATTTGCCATCACCAAAATTACCCGCGTCTGCACAGTTTTACCTACGTTTAGTATGGCTTTTTCATTTAATATACACGTACATACTACAAATGAGAGCTATATGTTCCCTATGTGTGAGGGATTGTAAAGAAGATAAAAACAAATTCAATAGCATAACTCTATTTTCAAATTCATGTCCCGGAAAAAGTAAAAATTACACAGCATTTTATTTTTTGGTTTGATTGGCAATTTACTGTTGCCAGCGCGATAGGAATTTTGGCACACATTCGCAAAAATTAAAAAGATTAAAATGTATTGAAACTGAAGCTGAATATGTGGAAATTATTCGCAATGATCGTTCTTCTCCATTCACAATTGTCGAGAAATGCACGATCTTCTGCTGGATTTTGAAAAAAGTTTCAAAGGCAAAATGCGAATGCCAAAAAACTTCCAAATCAGTCGAGAGTTCGTTTACAAATTTTTTCCTGATGGAAAAGTGGATGTCTATGACAATTACTTTCGAAAAGTCCTTAACCTCGAATGGATTTAAAAGTTGCCAAAGTGAAGGATGCAAAAAATCTCCATAATTATTCAACTCCTAAGGGAAAAGAATTTTTTTAAAAGTATTTTTACATTCTCATTCATGAGAGTGTAATGTAATCGTCCAAATGTTCGATCTCTGGTTTTTAACGGATCTTTACGTTTCGGCACTCACAGAGTCCGAAAATCATAAAATTTTGTCGGTGACTGTCTGTCTGTATGTATTTATATGTCCTAGGAACGTCCCCAAGACGTTCTTGGGATGTTCATGGTTTTGTGCCGACTGGGTAATTAATTATTGAAAATGCAGTTCGTGGTGTTGATGGGGATGCTGAAATTCGGGAAAACGCCTCTTCGAAGTACGGACCTCAGAAATAGGCCTACAATTTTGAAGAATCATCATTCAAATTCTTGAATTCTGACGATTTGCAGTTTGAATGTCTTAAATTTCAAAATATTTGCAATTTAAAGTTCTGCCATTTGAAAGAGTTACAAATCACAATTCTTAAATTTTGAAAATATAGAAATAGAAATGAGAGTAGAAAAGGTGGAATTCTTCTGAATCCACTATACTCGCCGTTCAAAAAGCTGTTTCGCTGTTGAAAGAGATCTTATTTTTTTCGTCCAGTGCTGCCTGGTGGTCAACAGTTTACACTTGTTCAGCGTTATTGCTTGCTCTTTCTTTCTCTAGTTGGAATCACGCAGTGTCCAAGTTTCTTCTGTTAGTTTTTCCCCGAACATCCGACCAGTAGTTAGTCATGTCTTCCAACTGAGGGACTTCGGTGTCTTGCTGGTTAATTTGCTTGACACTCAGTTCACGATAGAACCTTTTTTCATCTGCTTGAAAAGTTCGATTTTGTTGCAGTAAGAACATCAAGTCTCTGTCGCTGGGAGTCTATAATCTAATCCAATATTGCTGGTGTCAATGTCTCGATGTACCGAGGGTGGATGATTTTAACAACATGACGTATCAGCTTTCTGGTTCGATTTTCTTTCTTATATTGAGTCAGTCGACCCAATTTGCACCTTACTTTGCTGACATCCATATCCAACCTGATCTTCCATGGTGGATCTCGCTCCCTTCCTTGGACAAAGACTTCATTTGCAGGCCTGGTTCTGCGGCTCAACGTTCTATCGGTTGCCACAGCTGTACAGTATACAAGAGTTTGCACCTCTAACGCAGTTTGTGTTGCGTTCAAATGCATACGTAAAACCTTGCTGTTCAGGTGTTCTATTAGTGCACGCAGATCATTTGTGATGTTCATCTTGGGCAGTGAATGTCTTTGTGTTGGTTGTACATATCTGAACTCTAGTAAAGCTTGACCAAAATTCCTTTTAAGGTGCTGTAGTTTTTCTGGGACTTTGTTGTTCAGATCATCGTTGTTAATGTCCGGATGTGGTTCTAGTGGATCCAGTGCTTGATCTTCATTATCCCTAGCACCTATGCCTTCAGCTTCAATCAAGTCTTCGTTTTCCACATCTTCCAAGGGAAGTTCATCAATAGGAAGCTGCTGTTCCACTTCCATTTCCACGGCAGCTATTTCAACAGCCGAAAGCAATCTGTTTACAGATATTGAGCATTTTTGATCTGCTAGATTCTGCTCATTTATTCTTGTGGCTAGTTCTGGGTGCTTAAGTAAGAAGAGTGGATGATGTTCCCTCCTTACGCTTTGACCACTTTTCTTTTCCAAAAGATAAAAGCGCATAACATCTCTGTTCAATTATAGTATGTCCATTTTAATCGCCTTCTTGGTTGTTGAACCTCTGCTTCTGGCTCTGTTTGCATTAGACCATCTACCTCTGGAGATTGTGGTGGTGCTCGATCATCAGCAGGTTGAGGAAGAACATCAATTGCCGCTGCTTGTTCGTGTGACGCGGCTTCCTCTAACTGATGTTCATTGCCGTCGTTTTTCCATGCCAAATCAACCTGATGTTTAATCTCCATTGCTCGATCTTCTGAGATGTGTAGATTAGTCATGATGTCCTTCACCTTAGCGATAAGATCTCTTAGTGCGACTTTCTCTATTTGAGGATACTTTGCGGCAAATTTCGTTTCAAACTTGTGCCCTTTTTCGCGTGGGGTTTCAAACTTCGCACTTTCATAATAGAGACGCATCAATTCCTGATTCAATGTGGTATCCCACTTGATGCTCTCCCACGGTATTTCTGTTGAAGTGGTTGGCTGCAAATAGCTAACGCTAGCCAAAGCATCCTCAGCAGACACAGTTGATGTTTCACCGCTTACCGTATGTCGCAGATGTTCTTGCTGGCCAGCCATTTGATTAGTGAGATCTGCCTGACGATCTCGCAGCTTACCATCACCACCGTCCCGCATGGTGTGGCCCCCAGCGGTGGCTCCATCGGTGCTCCGACGTTTCTTGGGAAGCGACAAGCGTTTCAAAATTTTCAAAATACTCTCCATTATAATTTATGGGTTTTGGTGTTCCTCTTAGTCACTTTCCTCTTCATTCTCTGCCTGTCTGGCCCTACCGCGACGACAACGCGAGAACACCTTCGGTAGGGATTATTATTTTTTTTTTCTTTAATCTTGTTCTCGGGTGAAGCCGGTTTTTCATCATAGCCACGGACCAAGTCAAGTGACTGATGAGATAAGGATATTATAAGTCAATTTAATACGATGTCCGAAATCTTCTGCGATGATATTGTAGGTACAAAAGTAGAAGCATAGTGTAGTTCGGAGTTCGTATTCTACCGCTGTTATCCATACACAGCGACCGTGAGCGTTGGAGGCGACAACAGTCGCCTCTGGATGCTTTCTTAGAGCTACCATCTATTATTATTATTATTTATTATTATTATTATCATAATTATAAATATTAATAATCTTATATGTTTTTCCTACTGATCTTCAAATCAGCTAATTAGATATCCATGTTATAAATTTCGATAAATTGGAAGTCGAACGTTTTTTGTCAACCGAAAATATAGATAAGAATGTTATCAACTGTTATTAAATTTCATGAATATAAAATAATACGAAATTTTAGCGGAATTAATTCATATTTATTTATTAAATGGACATAAATTCTGAAGGTAATAGGTATCAGCAAAACTTGAAATTATTGACTAAAAATAAAAACATTTTTAACATACTTGGATTACAATCAAAATATTAAGTAATGAGGTTAACAAACTTTGAATTTCAAATAAATTCTGAGGAGATCCTCTTTACAGAGGTAATTTATTAATATCGGGACAGGAGGTCCTGACACATCAAAAATTGAAGTCACCAGGATTGTTAATGCAAGAAAAAATTATCTCCGGCGTGAATAGAGATATCGAGACGAATCAAGGTTTGAAAGATAAAATCGGACATATAAAATATATTTTACACGAACTTTAATTAAATCTACAGATACTGGAAGTTAGGTGAACTCTACAGAAAATCAGTAGGTTTAACATATTGTGTTGTAAATTTTACAGATCCTTTTGCTGCGTGTGGCATGAAATGGTTTTTGGGGTCGCCGATTTGAAATTTTTGGGTTTCCTTGAAAAAATTCTTTAATAAAAATCCCTATATTATATCTTACAGATGAAAATACTGGGACTTCACGACAACCACGCCGAAGATCAGTAGGGACCCAGACCACGGATTACAATCATGGACCGACACCTCTCAGACAACGTTAGTATATTATAATTTTTTTAAATAAATTATTAAAAAATACATATTCTTATAGGAAAATTGATTGTACATATTTTTCCCCTTAAAAAAATGCTGTAGCTTTCCCCGTTTTCAAAGTAAACCTGAAAAACCCGTTAAACAAACAGATTTTTTGGAAATTTATTTATTGCATAAACTAGATTCACGCGAATTTTCAACTAAAATGGTTTATTTTTGAACAAAATTGTTAAATTTTCAACAAAATAGTGCATTTTTTAACCAAGAACATTAATTTTCTATCGAAAATGCCGAATGTTTAAAACATTACATAAATTTTCAACTGAAAAAGATACATTTTCAGCCAAATAGTTGAATCTTTTAATAAAAAATTTCAATGTTTGACCAAAAATGAAATGGTTAAATTTTCAGTTCAAAAATAAATATTTACCTAAAAAACATTGATTTTTCAATAAAATAGTTAAATTTTCAAACAAAGTGATGAATTTTCATCTAAAATCAAGAGTCTTCAAACAAAATATTGACTTTTTAACAATACTGTGGAATTTTCTACAAAGTAGATTAATTTTTAATCAAAAGAGACGAATTCCAACAAAAAATGTAATGCATAATTGATATTTCAACCCAAAGAAATTTTAATTTCAAATAAAAACCCAGTTGAAGTCAACCAAAAAGAAGAATTTTCAACCAAATCTTTTAACCTTTCAAACAGAAAGGAGACTTCAACAAAATTATTTTTTTTCCCAAAAAAAAAATGTTAATTGTCAACCAAATCCTTGAATTTTCTAACAAACTAGTTGAATTTTTAACCCAAATAGGCGAATTTTTAGCAAAACCGTTGAACTTTAACAAAAAAAAGACTTTTTCACAAAATTGTTGAAATTTTTTCAAAGTAGAATATGTTTTTACCAAAGAATTGAATTTTCTACCAAAAAAAATACAATTTTAAACGAGAAGATTAGTTTTCTACAAAGTAGATTAAATTTTTAACCAAATAATTGAATTTTTAGCCAAAAATATAAATTTTCAACCGAGAAGATTAATTTTCTAACAAAAAGACGAATTTAAAAATAATACATGAATTTTCAACTAAAAAGATAACTTTTTATCCAAACAGTTCAATTTTTAACTAAAAAATATACATTTTCTACCAAAATGAAGCACTTACATTTACATTGTGAAAAATTTTTTGTTTTACAAAAATATCGAGTATTCATCAAAATAGTCCAATTTTTAATCAATGAGACAAATTTTCAACTAAGATGGAGAATTTTCGACTGGAATAGTCAAATCTACATTTAAAAAAAGCATTTTCAACAAAAAAAAACGAATTTTTAACAAAATAATTAAATTTTCAACCAAAGAGAGGAATTTTTAACTAAAACAAAAAAAAAAGTAAAAAATGAATTTTCGACAAGTAGTTCGAATATTAACCAAGTAGTTGAATTTTCAACCAAAGAGATTACTTCTCTACCAAAAACGACAAATTTTTAACTAAATAGATGGATTTTAAACCCACTAGTTGAATTTTCAACCGAAAAAGATAAACTTACAATTAAAAATGTATAAGTTAAATTTTCAGTTAAAAAAGATAATTTTCAACGAATAAAACAGAATTTCCAACAAAATAGTTAAATTTTCAACCAAATTATTCTCAACTGAAATCAAGAATCTTCAACCAGAAAAATGAATTTTTAACAAAGTAGTTCAACTTTCAACCAAGTAGTTAAATTTTCAACTAAAAAAGCTACATTTTCATCCAAATAACAGGTGAATTTTTAACTGACAAAGATACATTTTCAACCAAAAGTGAAATACTTACAATTTCAATTAAAAAATAAATCTTTTACAAAAAATAGAATATTCAACAAAATAGTCAAATTGGTAATCAGGGAATGAATTTTCAGCTAAAATGAAGAATCATCAACTAGAATACTTAAATTTTCAATTGAAAAAAAAAAATAATTTTCAATAAAAAAAACGATTTGCAACGATACGGTTAAATCTTCAAGCAAACAAATAAATTATTCGATCAAATTAGTTAAATTTTTAATCCAAAAAGACGAATTTTCAACAGAACAATTGAATTTTCAAACAAAAAATGACTTTTTAACAAAATTGTTAAATTTCCTATACAAATCAGATTAATTTTTCACCATAAAGTTGAATTTTCAACGAGGAAGATTAATTTTCTACTGAAAAAGGCAAATTTTAATCAAAATACATGAATTTAAACTAAAAAAGATATAGATCACAAGGTAACCCGTAGTGGTCGCAACTCCTAAAAATAACGTAATGGCCACACTGGGTCCAATGGACCCCACGCAGAAAAATAGTTGCCATTTGCGTTCTTTTTGATGTATCGACTCAAGCCTTGAACTGAAATTTAGTTTAAGACTTCCTCTTCATAATCCAATAATTTGTCCTTTTCCAAATTTTTTTATGTTGAAAAACGCGAGAAAATTTTTTTTCGAGAAATTTGACTTTTTTCACGAAAATATTCATCGAATTTTCAATTTTTGAGATGTAGCAAAAACGCTTCCTGCGTTTACTCTCAAAATAGTATAGTTTGAAGAAAAAATAGTATTATAACAAGCTTTGAAAAAAAGTATATTTATTTTACAATTTGAAGTTATCAATTTTATCAATATCAAGCCTGGGGTCCACTGGACCCAGTGTGACCACTACGGGTTAATTGATTGGATTACTTAAATTACTTCTAATTATATGGATTACTCTTGATTATACGGGATTACTCCGAGCTATCTGGATTACAAGTTGTGAAACCTACACTGAGCGAAGAATTCCCGTGTAGTTCGGGTTTACACCCGAATAGTTTGGGTGGTTTCTCTTTTTTTTTGTTTCACACGAAGGTTTGGTGCGCTTGCACTACTAAGACGTGCGATCACGCCAACGCAACCATTCGGGTGCTCACCCGTAACAGCAGCGGCCGAAGTGGTGGAGCGCCCGCCCAAATACTTGGGGAGCTTGCACGAATGAATCGGGAGATTCGACTCGTCAACCGCGTTGAATGTTGCGCGTTCGACGTTTGCGCATGTTCGCTAATGGCCGCAGCTGATGAACATCAGGCTCTTCCCGAATGTCACTGGTTCTAGTTTATGTCGATTTTATTGTTCATGTGCGAGATGTCAGTGGAATAAAGTGTAACTAGTTATCTGGGTTTTCATGTAGTGCTTTAGGACAGTGTTGAACTGTGATCATCAACGTGTAAGATTTTTAATTGATTCGAGTTGTCTAACGACCTTAATCATTCGTGCCACTACCCGAATCACTCGTGCAAGCTCCCCAAGTATTCGGGCGGGCGCCCCACCACTTCGGCCGCTGCTGTTCGGGTGAGCACCCGAATGGTTGGGGTGATTGCACGTCTCAGTAGTGTAAGCGCGCCAAAGCTTCGTGTGAAGCATGGAAACACTGCAAAGCACAATCATTTTTTTATTTTTTATAAATTTCTAACTGTTTTCGAAATTTCTAAAAATTAATTTACAATCTAAATTCTTTAAATATTCGGAACAGCCCTATACTAGTAAGCTCAGTGAGTTTGCCAGGTGCATTTATTATTTGATATTCAATATGAGGTTAACTTTTTAGGGAGCAAAATTTCGTTATTTAAAAATTGATTTCTAAATCATTACAACTCCTATCGACCTCGTTTCTGGCCTCAAAATTTTTTATATTCGAAGAATAAAAAATCAGAAACTGGTTGATTTATTTTGCACAAAAATAATTGTTAAATTTTTTACTCGACTCCTGTATGGAAAAATTAATTTTGAAAATAGAGAAACTTGGAAGCAAGATACGAGGTTGATATCATATATAATTTCCATTTGTTTTATACCATTATTCTATAAAACAAATAAAAATTATATATACTTCAAGCTATAACTGGATATAATTTTTCCGCCTGGGGTTGCTGTATTATCCATTCTTTTTGTAAGTAAAAATATAGAATCAATACCAAGTTTTTAGGTACTGTATAGATTGTGAAAAAATTTCTTTCTATGGTTTACTATGAGAAATAAAGAAAATCAGGTTAAATTGTATAAAAATGACTACATTTGAAAATAAAACGTTGCAAATTTACCGTAATGATTACAAATAAATCTTATTAGGCAAGTGACACAATGTCTTACAAAATCAGCAAAAATTAAGAATTTTTATTTATACATCCTTAAAATTGGAAAATTTTAAACAGCAAATCGTAAAATTTAAAGAATTTTCAATTGTAAATCTGCAAAAATGTAGAACTTTAGATTGTAAATCATTAAAATTTAAGAGTTTCTAATTTTGTAAATTTACAATTAAAAATTATGCAAGTTTTAAGTATTAGAATTATTAATTCTGTAATTTTATTCATTTTTTCATTCCTTGTTCATTACATTTGAAATTTCTTCATTTTGAAAAATTGAGATTTGAAAATTTGTCCTTTAACTATAAAAATCGGGTCGACTGAAAAATCCCGAAAAATAAAATTCCCGACACTGTAAAATTCTCGAATTAGAAAATTCTCGACTAAAATTTCAGAATGATAAAATTCCCGAATTATAAAATTCACAAATATTAAAATTCCCGAATGATATAATTCCTGAACAGTTTATAATATTAGCGATTTGGAAAATTCACGAAAAATGAAATTCCCGACAGTTTATAATATTACCGAATTTGAAAATTCTCGAATGATAAAATTCCCGACAGAAAATTGCCGAATTATATTTGAAACTACATTATAATTAAAAATTTGTTCAATTATAAAAAAATTTAAATTGTTTATATTCGAGAATTTTATAATTCGGGAATTTTCAAGGTCGGATATTTTATAATTCGGGAATTTTCCTATCGGGGAATTTTATTATTTGGACATTTTATTGTTCAAGAATTTTATTATTTGGGAATTTCCCTCTTCGGGAATTTTACAGTGTCAGCAATTTTATTTTTCCGGATTTTTCAGTCGTCCCTAAAAATCATCAAAATTTAAGAATTTTTATTTATACATCTTTAAACTTGAGGACTTCTCAATAGTAAATATTTAAAATTGAACTATTCTAGCAAAAAAGCGTTCAAAGGTAATATATACCTTCAAAATGTAAATCTTGAAATTTGAATAATTTGCAATTATATATTTTCAAAATTCAAAGAGTTTTTAATTGTAACTCTTCAAAACTGTATAGAACATTGAATTGTAAACATTTAAAATTGAAAAGTTTTCACTTTCCAAAATTTACAATTAATATAATTATCAAAATTTTAAGTTTAACAATTAAAAATTATGTAATTTTGATTATTAACGTTCGAAATTTCTGAAAATTGGAATATTTCGAATTGAAATCTTGACACATCTTCACAATCGTCAAAGTCATCAAAATTGAAGAATTTTTACTTATACATCTTAAAAATTGAACAATTTTTAACTGCAAATCGTTAAAATTAAAGAATTTTCCATTGTAAATCTTCAAAATTGTGAAACTTTAAATTGGAAATCTTTAAAATTGAAGAGCTTTTAATTTTTTAAACTTACAATTAAGAGTGATGCCAGTTTTAAATTTGGGGGTACTGAAAAGAAATGTAATTTTTCCTTGTTTGATTTTTTTCCTTTATACTCACTAGTGCAATTGGGTAGTATGCAGTAACTTCCGCCCATTTTTATTAATAGTTTATTCATAACTTAGAAAAATAAATAAATATTATGCGCTACTACTAAATTCTGTGGAAATGGCCTTTAAAATGTTTTAATCTAATCGAGTGACGATCGACGCGCCGTTAGTTCGGCGTTGCGCCGCTGTGGACAAACTATAGCACACATTTTTCCAACTACAGAATGGGTCGGGTATGCGGATGATCTCGACTTACTAGGGGATGATAAAGAAACCGTAGCTAAAAACGCAGAAATCTTGATCACAAAAGCCAAAGATATTGGTTTGGAAGTTAGCGAATCAAAGACAAAATATATGACCGTCGTCAGATCCGAACAAAGTAATGTAGGCGGGGATCTTATGGCCGGAAATATGAAATTCGAAAGGGTTAACGAGTTTAAATACCTCGGGTCTATTATAACTAGCAAAAATAATATTAAAACGGAAATCAACGCGCGGCTGCACGCTGGCAATGGGTGCTATTATGCAGCAAACACACTACTAAAATCGCGATCGCTATCTAGAAACATCAAAGTAAGAATTTACAAAACAATAATAATGCCGGTCGTTATGTGCGGGTGTGAAACGTGGGCGTTGACGAAAGGAGAGGAGAATAGGTTCAGAGTTTTTGAAAATAAAGTACTTAGAAAAATCTATGGTCCAAAAAGGGACGAAGAGACCGGCGAGTGGAGAAAACTGCATAATGATGAGCTGCACGCTCTCTACGGGTCAGCAAATATTAATAGAGTAATGAAAGCGCGTAAATTAAGATGGGCGGGGCATGTAGCAAGAATGGGCAATGAAAGAACAGTGGCGCAAGTTTTTAAGAGGGAAACCGATTGGTAAGAGACCTCTAGGCAGACCGAGAAACAGATGGGAGAAAAATGTCAGGGATGATCTAAAAGAACTAGGACATGATTACTTAAACTGGATGGAGGATGCACAGGATAGAGATGCGTAGCGGTTTCGGGTAGATGAGGCGATGAACTTTCGAGTTCGAATCGCTAATCGATAATAATAATAATAACAGAATGGGTCGTGGCATACCCCTGGTGTAAAACAAAAAAAAAAGAGAAACCACCCGAACTATTGGGGTATGAACCCGAACTACACGGGAATTCTTCGCTCAGTGTATACATTTTTGCAAGAGAAAAAAAAGCGCCTTGAAATTCTCTACAAAAAATCAGGTCTTAAAATTCAAATTCGTAAGATTTTTAAAATTGACTTTCAGGACAATACTTTTTCAGGTTGAATCCACGCGTATCCCCTTTTGATTCGGAGAGATTCAATTGAAATTTATATCTCAGATATTATTTCATATTTTTATACCTTCAATTTAGACTAATAAATAATAGGTCCTCTCAAGCGAATACTGGCGCAGAAATGGGACACGCTGCCGAAATCAAACCTTCATAACTTGTTACTGATGGTTTAATTTCAATAATTCTTTTAGTAGAAAAAATATTCATAGGTTTATGAACAACACCTTTTCTGGAAGTTTTTTGTTGCTCGAAATTCGCTTCAATCTCCATGAGCTTGAAGATACCCAGTGGGTACAGAACCATGAACATCCCAAGAACGTCCTTGGGACGTTCCTAGGACGTCCAATGTCAGTGCAATCAACGTCTCTAAGACGTCCAATGTCCTAAAGATGTCCTGAGGACGTCCTAAAGACATAGGACGTTCTCAGGACATCTTTCGTACTGACATTAGACGTCTTAAGAGCATCCCTAGGATGTCCAAAAGACATGTTCCAAAATACGTCTTAGGGATGTCCCGAAGACGTCTTTAGGACATCCTTAATTTTTTTGCCCACTGGGTATGAATGCATGATTTACGCAATGTATAACGTAAAAATTTGTAACTATTGTTTAGGCAAAATTTTATATTAGTTATTTACTTTACCATTCACAGAACATTATGAGATTATTTTGCGTTAATTTTTCTTGAAAATATTCTAAGAATTCGCTGAATGACAGCGAGATGAAGTGAAAAAGACAAAAAAATGTATTTTCCAAAAAACGGGTATTTCGGTGATACTTCGAAAATACGTTCAGCGACAAAAATTTATAGGCGGTTTGTCATGTCCCGAGCAATAGGCGATGGTAGTACGGAAAATAGGAAAAGAGAGAGACCAGTGTGCTGATTATGTCAGGCTGGTAAGACCTGACTAATTATTTGTTTGTGGGTTTGTGTGTCACTTATCAGCCCTACGCGGACTGTGTCGTAGTACAGTGTTTAAAATGAGTAAGAGATGGTTGTTTGAATAATTGTT
>CAKNYM010050457.1:118467-164203 GCA_932195095.1 Andricus curvator
TGATCTGCTCTACTTATCGTTAGAAGTTACGTAAAATTTTTAAAATTTTAACCGGGACGTAACAGGTTATAGAATACGACGCTTTAATTATTAGTAGACTCACAATGTAGCACAATTTAGTAGTTCTAAGCGTACGAATTTTGTATCCATAAAATAATTAATAACCTATATTTTTCTTACAGTATCTTCAGAAGAGATTGAAGAACGTTTTCAAAAACATACTTCATTTCTTCATGTTGATCGGAGAAGAGCCCCTTCAGAGTGGGATGAACGCAGAGGCCACTTTTACACGATAGCACAACAAGAAGCAGGTAATTTAAAAGCTAAAATACAATTTAAACCCAATAATAGATCATCCAAAACCGTCCTCTGAAGCCGCCCCCGAAGTGTTTCATAAAATAGTTTAGACTCGAAGTGAGGAATCATCCATAAATTACGTAACAGCTTTTTTCTGGCTTTCTTCTAGTCTAACTTTCAAGTTCAGTATCATTACAATTAAAGGTTGTAATAACGTTATAAAGATTTCAATATCGTTCTAGCAAGAACTTTCACAATTTCTGGAATAACTGTAAACCCAAAATTATAAAACATTCTTTTATGTGGCTTTCGCTTTTCATTATTTACTAAATAGACCCGTAGGTATGGTCATCTACATTCTAGATTTGACAAAAGATACATTATTATAACTTATTATTATTTATGAAGTAAAGACGATAAGTAAAAATATCTAAAACATTTAGTCAAAAATTATATATCTTCTAAATTGTTGTTAAAAATATTAGGTTCACCATAAAACTATCAAATTTCTTGGACAATTATCAGTAGAATGTCAACTTAGTAGATACAATTTAGAAGTTTTGAGTTCAAATTTTCTTTAAACCTTTGACTTAATTAATAAATTTGTTCTTCTTACACAATCAGGATATCTGCATCATGATGAGCCTACGCCATATGGTTTAGTGTATAACGGTCTTATGCTGACTGCAACACGTACGGCGGATAACAAGTGGAAGAGGCCAGAATTAAAAAATCCTACTCATTGGAATGATGAGAGTGAACAATAGAAGCACTTCCTTATCCTGCGGGTAATTTAAACACTACAATACAATCTGAAGTAAATATATTGTAAAATGGTGTCTAAAGCGTCCAGTTTTTTTTAACCATGGGGTACTTTGAGGATCTGCAAAATGTTCTTCATCCAAAGTTGATTAAATCTAAAATTTACCTTACGTAAGGGCATGTACCAGAGTATAGAATAGAACCATTTTAATAATTTTTAATTTCGAATTTAACTGAGAACAGGGCTTTAGAATTAATGAAATTGCATTATTTTAACAAAACGAAAACTCAAATGTGCCAGACAGACGTACGCGTAAATATTTCAAATGAATTCCTGAAATTTCAACAAAATATATTTATTTTTATAATTATAATACCAGCAAATATGATGAAATGTAATGGAGGGTCAATTGATAGACTGTTGCCCTTAAAGCCATGAGTTAGTATTGATTTTTTTTTAATTATTAGGACATAATTTTTGTAGACATACTTAATAATGGTTAAGATGATAAATCTCAATTTTTTTGTTTACAGAATCGAATAAACAACAAGAGACGAATGAAAAATAGTTCTCTAATTTTTAAGTTTGGACGCTATTTTAAATTTGGATTTTTTTTCTAATTTCCGTACTTTTTCATTAAGTTTTGGGTTTATTATATATTAGTGATGATAATAATAATAATAATAATAATAATACATAATATTAACGGTGGTGGGTCGGCAAGTTTATAAGCATGATAATAAATAGAATAAATAATATAGGACAATAAATAGATTATTTTCATTTAATTTAATAATAGATCAATAAATAGAATGGTAGCTCTGAGAAAGCATCCAGAGGCGACTGTTGTCACCACCAACACTCGCGGCCACTGTGCAAAGATAACAGTGGTAAAAGACCAACTGCAATCTACACCATGTTTCTGATTTTCTACCTACAACATCATCGAAAATGATTTTAAACATCGTGTTAAAATGACTTATAACATGCTCATCTCATCAGTCATTTGACTTAGTCCGTGGCTATGATGAAAAAACGGGTTCAAACGAGAAGAAGTTAAACAGATAATAACAACAATAGTGGCGTTTTAAATTTCACTGATTTTAAATTTAAATGGCTTCAATTTAATTATTTTCTAATAACATTTTATGAGGGTTTTCGAATTTATGTCATTATGATGTTCTGAAACTTTCAATTTTTCATAATGCAACAGATTATTTTTTTCCCACAATAATTCACAGATAATCGAAAAGAAGTTGAGTTTTACTCAAAGCTCTGAAACTTAAACTTTGTTTTATTTTTTAGAGATTATTAGATCTCAATATTCTGTTCTTTTAATTCAAAGCAAATTTTTGGATGCGAAATGATGATATGCTCCTTACTTTTGGGTGGTATTTGTTGGAAGCAGTAAGAAGGATAATAATCGTCGGAGATAATACATTTTTATCTACTAGGAGAAAGTGAGGAGTTATCTCATGAGATGAGAAGAGACAGGAGAGGTAGGGGAAACATAGGAGTGAGAGAGATAGGAGGTTGGAAGAGTGATCTGGAGAGTACGAGAGGAGGGAGTTAGAGGATAAATGTCGAGGGAGGTGGAAAGGGGGAGTGATGCATCTATCTCCTACGATAGAAAGAGATAGCGAGTTAAGCGTGTGTCTTTGATTTCGATTTTCTCCTGAAAAGAATTTAATTAGCGGAGATTCAATTCGTTAGTAAGTGGGAAAGGGATGAAGTTAGTCAGTGTGTCGGCTGAAATGGCTGTTATGCCAGCTGTCCCAGCGGAAACGGGCAGGCTGGTATGCCAGCTAACCCGTCAGCGGAGGAATAAAGGGGCGGGGGATTGAAGTAACTAAAAAAATTATGTTTCCTGATCTTTATTTTACCATGATTTCACAGAGTCGGAGTTCTTATTTATCGTAGTCTTGGATCTTTCTCAGATCGAGAGAGATCGAGAGATACTGTGTGCGAGTGGTTGGCCACGGCAATGGTTTGCTCGTGAAGACCTATGGCTGGCTTTCAGCTGTAGGATTTAGTGTGAGGGCTCTGGCTACCAGCTTCCAAACACTTCTGACGTTCTGAGCCCGTGCGCGCCCTTTTAACGGGCAGGCTGCATGGGCGTTGCGTTAGGGTCGAGCGGAAAGGGTAGAAAATCGTTGGAGGGAGATGCGCGCGTCGTGCTTCGCGAGCGCTGTACTCGCGACTCTCGCCTCTACTCGCCCTACCACCTTGCTGACGTCACTTCACACAGTACCTTCATCTCTCTCTCTCTTACTTGCAGGTCTAATTGCTAGTTATTATAAGTTTAAGATGGTTTCCTACTGAATAAATAAACGTCGTCTGCGAGAGTGTTTTAAATCTACCAATAAAAGAGTTTCGCTCTATGCGAGCCGCGTATAACAATGGTCAATTCTTGTATACTTTATTATAAAATAATGAAACTACAATAAGCTACAAAAATATACAAAGTAAAAACATACAAAAGAGAAAGTACCAGATTCGTCCAAATAATAGACTAAAGTACTCATTTTTTGACATTTTTGTTGCAATTGATCGTATTTATTTGTATTTTCCTCTGAAAATGGTTTTAATTTTTCGTACTTATTTGTAAAATATTTTCCAAAAATTAAAACAATAAAACGATGTATTTTATGGAAATCTACAACTTTGTGTTGAACACTTTCTCAAAACAGCCAATAATTATGAATTAAATCAAGGAAAACATGGGTTTTTGGGGTTTTCGGGCAATCTTGCATAGTTGGCCAGAAGATCGAATTGACAGTGGACAATTCTTCAACATTTTCAGGATTTGGGCTCATAAAACTAGTATTATTATAGGATTTACCGTAACTCACACTATACTTACATTGTTTAAACCGTTGTTGTTTGAGAAATTGAAGAAACAGATTCTTTGGTATCTAATACATAATATAAGTATTAAGAATAAATGTAATAATTATACATTCACAAAATTATAAATGAATAAACAAATAATGGTTCATCCTTATCCACAAATTATGTGAGGCGTTTTTTTTATATTTCCTAAACTTCCTCCTTCCATGTAAGATTTAGATATAGGCCAAGAGAAAGAACCTACATATAAAATATAAACTCTGTTAATTAAATAAACGTGGCAACTTATTAGTGCAATTAGTTTTAGAAAGTAAAATGTGTTATTAACAATAAGTATTCAGCTTTTTGTTTGTTCAACTCTGTAATTTATTTAGGGCCTAAAATTTCCAAAAGTCCCCAAAATTCTTTGTAGTTTGAATTACAAACAGCGTAAACTGAAATCAAAAAGTGTTAGTTGGAAAATTAATTTCATTTATCAAGCAGAATTTCATATTTTCTAGTCTAATATCTTAAAAGTAACAAAAATTTACTTTAATTCATTCAATCTATTATACTTTAGTCTATAAATCACTGAAATTTCTATTTATTTATTTACTTATCGCACCCTTGACAGTCTTTCCTTTTTTTTCTCATTTTTTCACTGAAGTTCGAACTGAATTCATTTAACCCAATAAAAAAATCCAACGATTCTTGGTAAGAAGTGTTATAAAATGTTTTTTTTTCGTTTCAATAAAAAGTCTACTATTATATTTTTGGTTAAGAATTCATCTTGATAGGTTGAAATTTTTATTATTTTGTTCCAAACTTTATTTTGCAATATATAAATAAGCAATCACAGGCAGAAGTACAGAAATAAATGTACGTGCGAAGCACGAGGTACTTGATGAGAATGTATTCGCTAAAGTCGAAGGAGCATTAACAAAAGAGAATTCACAATCACCAAATTACAGTTGTCGATGATTTGACCTTCAATTTTAAAAGGTCTGTGCACAAATGTTCTATCTCGTTGGTAATCTGGATTTATGTTCACCTTTTCCAATATCGTCTTTTCCATCTCATCTTATCCTTTATCTGTTCACTCAATCTTTATCTCTCTGTCAGTATAAATTCCCGTCATCTTTAAATTGTAAAATCTGATCGGAAAGTCTGTAAATTTTACAGAAAGCATCTGTAAATTTGTAAAATTACTGAAAATTCAGTAAATACTGCTGAAAACTCAGTAACTTTAGCAGACCCATTTTTCTCTGTGTACTTGCTTGAATGTTGAATTATTTTGTTCAAACCTCATTTTTTTGGTGAAGATTCATCATTTTAGTTGAAAATTCATCTCTTTGGTTGAAAATTAAACTATTTTGTTGAAAATTCGTCTTTCTCGGCTGTAAATTTAAATAGTTTGGTAGAAATGTCATCTTTTTGGTTAAAAAGGCAACTGTTGGGTTAAAGTTTTGGGTATGCTACTTTATTGAATACAAATCTCTCATGAAAACAAAAAGAAATCTTTTGATCCAATGGAAACTTCTCTCCGTAAATCGCTGTTAAAGAATTGCTATTTTTAAACGAAATTGTCTAGACTTTTCATTTGTTAATAAAAAATCATCAAGGCCAATCAATTAGACATTAGCCATTAGCCTTTTTGGGTGATATGTTTTTCATAAATCAACGCTCCCTTGAATAATTGCAATTTTTTATGGAAAATTCTGTTGGACAGTAGCACATCAGGACTCTGAACATACATAATTTATATATAGGCCATTGATCCATTCCCGTGCAGAAATTTCACCGTGGCCCCGACCGGGCCCAGACTCGTTCATATCGGGGCCTGATGTGGAAATCGTGTCAGGGCCAGACTCATAATGAAACACGTAGCCACAGTGGAGCCATGTCTAGGGGTCCGATCAAACGCCGGATCTGCCCCCGGTCTGGCCCATATTAATTACCCGAGTCTAGCGACATTATTGCATTTTTTATTAGGAATTAAAATCCTTTTAATAATTATAACTTAATATTGAATAAAAAGCCAAATTAATAAAATTGAGCTTTATTTTGAATACACCATAAAAATAATGAAAAATGGTTACTTTGACCTTTGCTTCCGATTACCGTCCCAGTCTTTTGCATTCCAGAAGACGGTGCTCATGTGGGACAGCACTTCCTATTCGGTTGCATTGAATTTATCTCGAACAAGATCTAGAAAGAAATATTTTAAAAGGTAATTAGGGTTAAAAAATTAGCTCATAACTATATAATGTTGACTAAAATGAGGAAATAAAATGTTTAGGTTAGAACTTGGATCCAATACAATACAATACAATTAAATACACCATAAAATTAGTATTGAATACTTACTTTCGTTGCTTTTGTTTTCATCACGTAAGTACGGAACGTTGCTGATTGCACGATTTTTGCGAAGTCACTGTGTGCTTCTTAATTTCGGCATTTATTATTAATATGCTAAAAATAAATGATACGCTTGAACACTCCCAGTACATTTGCAAAACAGCACCTCGAAGGAAAACAAAAATTCAGGTTATGTTCGAGGTTATGTGACATCTAGCTCATATAACTTAAGATGGCGCTGCAAAGAAGCTAGATGACGTCATAGTACATAGCCCGGTCTGGTACGAGTCAGGGCCACAGAATTCTTCCTATCAGGACCAGATAGTACACATCGGATCAGGCCCTAGTCGGTAATCGGTAATATATATGGCGATTTCTGCACGGGTTGTAATTAAAAAATGCTCATTTTTTTTTAACTTTGTGAAAACAATTAGAAGGCGATAATGTGATAATGAGAACAGACTAGGTCGCGTTAACACTTTATCAATATGGCCTTCTTATTCTTTTAATATGAGTTAAAATGCTACACATTCGCGTCGTTTTATTAAACTTAATATTTTTCACGTTTTTCATGCTTATAATTTTTTTTCAAACTATTATACACATTCCTCAATAATTTTATATATTTTTACGAAGCGATTAGTTGCTTTTCACTATTAAATTAGGAAATATCTTGACGGATCGAATTATCAATTTTTCACTTATTTTTAGTGGCCCACTTTTCGCTAATCAAATTTATAAAATTTTACTAGCGATTAGTTAAGTTTTAACCATTTTGGTTCAGAGAAGCAATAAAGTATCTTTTTGTTAGAAGAAAGCTATAAAATGAAAATGAAGTTCCTTGGACACTCAACTTCATCCTTATTCAAGGCAAATCATTTTTACAAAGTTTGCTATATAATTGAAATTTTCTATGAAATATTAGAAAAATGTATAACCGAAACCAATTTGGAACATCCAAAAAAGAGATCTATTAAAAAGTAGCGCATGGAGATATTGAATGTGTATGATCCCGACGTAGGATCCTACGTCGGATCCTGATAGTTTCCGACGTTGGAAACGACGTAGGAAACGTCGAGTATTGGGATCGTTTCCGACGTCGGAAACTATTAGGATCCTAGTAGGATCCAAAGAGATTTTTTTTTTTAATAAAATGTTTATGGAATAATAACTGTTACATACTCAATTCTTAATTTATAGAATAACAATAAACAAAACTATAATATAATGTACACTCTTTATATATAATATTTAAATTATTCCCATATATATATAGTGTATATTATATTATAGTTTTGTTTATTGTTATTCCATAAATTAAGAATTAATTATGTAACAGTTATTATGCCATAAACATTTTATTTTAATAAAAAATCTCGTTGGATCCTATTAGGATCCGACGTAGGATCCGACGACGGGTTTTTCAGTAGGGTTGGGGACTGGGTTTGATATATATTTTCAAATCCACCAGAAGGTGGAAGGGAGGGGCGCAGAGAGAGAGAGAGAGAGAGAGAGAGAGAGAGTAAGTGTCGGGCGCGCGGTCGACGTTGGCGTGCCACTTAAGTCAGTCAGTAGACGATCATGCAGTAGATCTAGATCATGATGCAGACTCTCAGTCAGTCGTCTCGTGTTCTACCGATCGATCTTCAACTGTGCGTGCGTGCGGTGCTCCCTCGTGTCCGGCCGAAATCTAAATCTAACGCCTGATTCCAACGAATCAAAGGCTGAATCGAAAAATCTAAATCTAACGCCTGATTCCAACGAATCAAAGGCTGAATCGAAAAATCTAAATCTAACGCCTGATTCCAACGAATTGAAAAAGCTAAATCTAACGCCTGATTCCAACGAATCGAAATTCGGATTCCAAACGAATCAACAAATATAATCGAACCAAACCGAAAAATCTATCGAGGTGCGGGACGCCAACATCGATCGTCGGAACGGAAGTTTCTTTGTTCGTCAGAATGGGAATTTCTTTGTTCGTTGCGATTTTCTTCTTGATTGAATTCCTTATGTAAATGTTTTTGTTTCTCATTCCTTTTTCAAAATAAATCAGGGTTTTTTATGCCGCAAGGCTTTTTTCCCCAATTTGGAGTGTTTAATTTATCTGCCTAATCTTATCAATTAGTTCAGTTTAAGAAGAAGTGAATTTCGAAGAATTTCAGGAAACGTATCCAGCTGAAAAACGTCAAAATATAACTAAGTCGCTGAGCCACCTAGGGCAAGGCGACCACGATCAAACATGGTGCCTCCTGTAAGGTTTTGATTTTTCTCACAATCATGTTCGGTTGGCGTCTCGCACACGTGGGTTTCGGCGGGCTTAGACGCGTTCCGACACGAAACTCAGTTTCTCCATTTCCGGTTCGTGTTGCGCGCGCATCGGGTCGTTACAGCGAAACTTCGCGAACAAAGGAGAACAAAGTCGAGTGCTTCTCTAACAAAGGAGCACGCCATTCGACATCGAACATTCAACGACTCGACATCGATTCCACATCGGATCTGAAATGGTCATCGTCGCTCCCACAACAGGACGCCTCACCGCCCAGCAGGCTTCAGCACAGAAGATTAAATCAAGATAAGTACTCTTCTTCTTCTGAGTTTTTTTTTAATAATTTTAATTCAACGATATCGACCTAATCATTGTACGCAGTAGTGATTCGTTTTCCGCGAAGATTTATTTTCCGAAATAGCATTAGAATTCAAATTGATTTTAATTCAATAAATAATTTTAATTCGACGATTTCGAATTAATCATTTCAAGCGGTAGTGATTCGTTTTCCGCGAGGTTTTATTTTTTCCAAAATGGAATTGGGGCTTATAATGATTTTAATTCGATAATTGCGAATGCGAAATTTTCCTCGGTTTTTTCCTGTTTCATGGTTTCTTTCTAAGATACATACATGAACAGAAAGGGTGAAAATAACATATTTTATTTCATTGCGGCCACTCTAGGCATCTCAATTTTCTGGAAATAGGATGAGTCATAGCTATTCAAAATGGCGTTGTCCGAAAATCAACAGAAACGCATCGGGTACATCGTTCAAAAGGGGGTTTTCTAGAAAAAGCAATCGCGAAATTGTACACATATCTCAAAGGTTCCAAATGTGATCCGATAAACGCGCAGTTGCGCTTGAAAGGTATTACTATTCGTTTTACAGAATATGAAAAATACAACGACGAATCAACCAATTCTAATCCGGGACATCCTCGTCTCGATGCATTTTTCGAAATCGAATCCGAATATTACGAAATCGCGACCGTGGTCACAAAACAATAGCAATATTACAATTTCGGAAAGGCAGGATAGGCCAAAATTACCCGAAATTAAAATTCCTACATTTAACGGGGATCACGATAAATGGGTTTCATGGAAGCATTGGTTCATTCGCGTTCCGATCTCAGTGACTACATCAAACACACGCAATTAGCTAACGTTCTGTCCTGGTCAGCAGCTAACAAAATCATAGCTTTTCCTCCTAGTGAAGAAAATTATGCCAAGGCATGGAAATCATTTTTCGAAGCTTATGAACAGAAACGCATAATAGTCGCGGAACATCTCGACGCGATCCTTGATCTTCCAGTTCTATCTAGGGCAAATCCCAACGATCTTTCGTCACTCATCGATCAAGCGCGACAACACCTTAGTATGCTCAAAGAAGTCGAAATCGATATACACGAACAGACCGTCATACGAATCTTAGAGAGGTGTTTACCGCCGGGAATTTTAGCAAAATGGCAAGACAAGCTAGACCGAAATCAGCTTCCAACTCTTGAACTGAAGATTCAAGAACGTTGGAATGTCGTGAAAACACACAAACTGTGTCGAAATTGTTTGTATGAACACGCTCTCCCTTGAAAAAATAAGAAACGTTGCAAGAAGTGTGATCGAAATCACCATACTTTGTTGCACTCAGAGAAAGCATTTGAGTCACCTAAACTAGAACCTTCCCAGTGGGGGAAGAATCATAAGCTTCCACTTCTGCAAACCCGTAAGCATGACTATATCAGTAGACCTATGCTTCTAAAGCATTCCCTTCAGATTCTCAATGAATGACCACGGCAGTGGTAAAAGTCCAAAACAACATGGGAAAGTGTTTCGTGGCACGAGCATTATTAGATTCTTCTTCTACAGTTAATTTGATTACTGATAACTCTGCAAATTCGTTAAATTTATTTTCTACAAACTTGTTCAATTAATATTGGAACGGTTAACGGTTTATGCACTATATCTAGCGATTACAGTAAAGGAGCATTCTATTCAAACTATAACAATTTCAAACGAGAATTAAGTTTTTTAATAAGTACCAAAAATAGCAGAACTTGTGCCCAATGAAACATTTCTTCGGAATTTATTTGACATTCCTGAAAATTTCCAACTTGCGGATCCTCAAATTCATGTGCCTAAGCCAGTCGATTTGTTGATAGCAGCAGGTACAACTTTATCTGTATTATCAATAGGTCAGATCAAACTTCAACAGCAAAAATCTCAAATCATTTTATAACAAATTATTTTAGGTCGGATCGTAGCAGGAGGGTCAGATGTTCTCGTGGCATCTGCAAGAGCTTCTTGCAATGCTGTAAAAGTAGATAAAACTTCTTGAGCGTTTTTGGGCAATAGAAGATTTGACCATCAACTTTTAAAATCTCGTGATGACAGTTCTTGCGAACAACATTACGTGGATCACACTCAGCGTGACGGATTAACCTTTTTTGATTGGTTTTCAATTAATCGTTCACAAATGTAATTAAAGAATAATGTTACTTATTCACAGAACACCTACAACCCATTTCCTCCCTTGTTGCTGATACATAAAATCGGATAATATTGCTTACATGATAAGATCAAATAAAAATCAAACTATGTTTTCGTAATTCAGTTTGCACTTACCTTCTCGCATTCTGCATCAATCTTTCGAATTTTCACGAATGTTTGCGAATTAGTGTTTAAGAACATGTTACCGACCGAACACACTAGCTACATTTTGATTATGCATTTCTAAACAAAGACATCATTTGAATTTCGGAACTGAACGGAAGTCTGTTAGGACAAATGAAATTTCTGTGACATGGTAATTATGGCGCATGCCAGTTCGGATACCTAGACATTGGGATAAATGAAAATTAGGAAAAATGAAATTTATGACAAATGCTAATTTGGATAAATGTAAAATATGACAAATCGAAATTCTTCTAAATGAATATTACGTAATGTGGAAGTTCGGAAAAATTACATTTATGTCGAATACAAATTCGGAAAAACAGAAATTAGATTAAATTAAAATTAGGATAAATAAAGATTATGGTGAATAAAAATTCGAACATATGAAAATAATGCCAAATGAGAATTCCGTACAATAGAAATTATGATAATTGGTAGTTAGGACAAATAGAGGTTATGTGAGTTGACAATTCGACAAAATAAAAATTATAATAAATAATTGTTCGGCAACTTGATTTTCGGTCAAATGAAACTTAGGTAATATGGAATTTGGGGTATACTAAATTCATGCGCCTCGACGACATCGCCAGGGTTGCATCTGTGAAAACGGCAAGCGAAATTTACAAGCGCAACATAACGTAGTTATGTTTATTACCGATCGCGTGATCGTACTAAGTAATTTAGTTTTAACTCGTTGAATTTAATTCAAAATCATTCGGATGCATTCACTTTTAAGACATTTAATTTTAATTCGTTAAACTCATTAGTTTCAAAAATAACGTTTAAGTAATTGTTCTTTTCAATCGTTCTTTCATAGGAATAATAATTCTAATCAACGGAGCAGTCCCTCCAAAGGAAACTGACTTCATCGTTATAGTTGTTCGCGAACAACTTTCAAGTAAACCAAAGATTTGTTCATATTCATATAGTATTCCTTGATATGTGTATTATTATTGTTCGAAATGTTGATCATAGTTTTAAGGATAATATTCTATCTACGTTTTCTCGTTCATTATCTTAATATTTAACTCTGCTTCATTTCGTTGTTTTTATTTCAACTCATCTCCCAGCTTTTGCCGGGAGTATGTTGCGTCGCAACGCAGAAATCGTACGGTTGCGAATCAGGCCCGAAGTATAGTTTCGAATCCACCGGAAAGTGGAAAGGAAGAAAGAGAGACTCTCTGGTGTCCGGTCAAAAATCTACCGCCTGTTCAAAGGCTGAATCGAAAAATCTAAATCTAACGCCCGTTCAAAGGCTGAATCGAAAAATCTGAATCTAACGCCTGATCAAAGGCTGAATCGAAAATCGGATTCCAATGAATCGAAAAATATAATCGAACCAAACCGAAAAAAAAACCTATCGAAGTGCGGGACGCCAGCGCCGATCGTCGGAATGGAAATTTCTTTGTTCGTCGGAATAGGAATTTCTTTTTTCGTTGCAATTTTCTTTTTGATTGAATTCCTTATGTAAATGATTTTGTTTCTCATGCCTTTTTCAAAATAAATCGGGGTTTTTTATGCCGCAACGCTTTTTCCCTCAATTCGGAGTGTTTTATTTATCTGCCTAATCTTGTCAATTAGTTCAGTTTAAGAATAAGTGAATTTCGAAGAATTTCAGGAAACGTATCCATCTGAAAAACATGAAAATATAACTAAGTTGGTGAGCCACCTAGGACAAGGCGACCACGACAAAACACTTTTCAAATTATAAAGCCGCGAAATATAAACTATGTAACTCGTCACGTGATTCTCTGGTACATGCCCTTACGTAAGGTAAATTTTAGATTTGATCAACTTTGGATGAAGAAGATTTTGCAGAACCTCAAAGTAATAAACAAAGAAGTTGTTAATTTTTTTGTGAGGCTCTGCAAAAATAATTAATTTCAACCTTCAAGCGCTTCGTTTATCGAGCGAATTTTTTAGAAACGCAAAACTTCCAGTGAGAAAGTTGTTGATTAAGATCTGAAGAAGTTTTCTGGAAAGTTTTAACTCAATCGGATAATTGGTTAAAAAATTATAAATGTTTTAAATTGCAAGCGGCAATCTTGACGCGGCCCCATTTGACTTGAATTTGATATCGTCCGCTGGAACACGTTCGTAGCCGAGGAGGCACGCGCATAGGGCGGGCGGCGCGGCGTCTAGCTTGCCGCTTGCAATTTAAAACATTCATAATTTTTTAGCCATTAATCCGATTGAGCTAAATCTTTTCAGAAGACTTCCTCAGATCTTAATCAACAACTTTCTCACTGGAAGTTTTCTATTTTTATTGAAATCCGAAAAAAAGTTTTGGAAATATTACGATTTAAAAAAAAAAGTCAACCTCAAAATTCAAAATGGCGTCACTCTCAGAATTTTCGAAATTTTCAAAAATCCTTTGGCCAAAACACATTACCCATAAAGTACTACAACAACACTGAGTTTCATCAAAATCGATGAGATGGCTGCCAAGATTGATATTTCTGACGTGGAAAGCGTCCAAGTAACCAAGTAATTAAATTTTCATTAAAAAAAAATCTGCCCGCTGTGTGGGCACATTCTCATCGCGTGTGTACCGTATTACAATATTTTTCTGTGAAATTACCATAAATGACCAAAAATTTTCATAAATTCCCGGAAATTTATGGAAATTTCTAGAAATTAATTTTGCGTAATTTATGGTGAGTTACAAATCACCTCTAAAATGACCATAAATTAGGTTAACATTAATTTCATGCTTCATAATATACATAATATACATAATATACTATTTTATTGCTTATAGGAGCCTTCCATTGACTCCGTACTTTTTAGGGACTTCCCAAAGTTTACTTCTATTTAAGAAATTATAGTTCAACTTTCAACCAATTATTTGAATTTTGTTCAAACAAAAAGGATAAATTCTCAACGAAAAATGTAACAGTTGATATTTCAACCATGAGCGATTTTACTTAAAAAGAGAACAGTTAAATTCAACCAAAAATACTAGTCGTCAACCAAATAGTTAAATTTGAACTAGAAAGGATCAATTTTTAATTAAAAATATCAATTTTCAACCGAAAATGAAATAGTTACATTTGCAGTTGAAAAAGTTAACTCTCAAACAGCAACAAAATAAATTTTCAACCAAATATTTAAACTTTTAACCAAAGAGAGAAAATTTATCTAAAAAGATTAATCTTGAACAAAAAAATAGATTTTTGACAAAGTACATTAACTTTCAAAGAAGTAGTTAAATTTTCTACCAAAAAAGATGAATTTTCAAATACAACTAAACATATTTTTATCAAAAGAGTTCAACTTTCAACCAAGTAGTTCTGTTTTCAATGAGAAAAATGAACTTTTAATCAAGAAGATTAATCTTCTACCAAAAGATGAGAATATTCAACAAAATATGTCAATTTTTAAATAAATAGTTCAATTTTCAACTAGAAAAGAAAATTTTTCAATCGAAAATATCAATTTTCAAATACAAAATGGAATAATTACATTTGCAGTTGAAAAACTTAACTTTCAATCAACAACAAAATGAATTTTCAGCAAAATATTTAAGATCCAAACCAAACAGAGAATGTTTTGTCTGAAATGACGAATCTTCAACAACAACAACAAAACTTTTAACAAAGGAATTCAACTTTTAAAGAAGTGTTTGAATTTCAAATAAAGAATTATGAATTTTTAACTAAGATTTTGAATCTTTAAGAACAATTAAATTAATTTTTAACAAAAGTGTTTAGGATTCAACCAAGTAGCTGAATTTCCAAAAATAAAAAAATTTTTCAATGAAAATATCAATTTTTAAGCCAAACAAGTAATAGTTACATTTTCAGTTACAAATATTAATTTAAAAAAATGCAATTTTAAAATAAATTTTCAAAATCTCAACCAAAGACATGAATTTTTGACTGAAGTGATGAATCATCAATAACAAAATTCATTTTTTACAAAGCAGTTCTACTTCAAAACAAAAGATTCATTCTCAACATAAAATGTGAGAGTTTATATTTCAACCAAGATTAATTTTTTCGTGGTTTGTGTCGTTTGTCCGAAAATTTAATTTATTTCACTCTCAAATCAGTTTTTTACAAATGAAACAAAAACTACTCGTCCCATCAAAAAGTGATTGATAACAAATTTGTAGATCTTTTTTGAGTGCACAATTGTTGTCTATTCATTTTTTTTTGGTATCTTATATAGTTTGACCGCAAAATGGAATTTTCCTCTCCTGACTTTTTTTCATCGTGCGTTGTTTGGCTCAAAATGTTCATTTTCGTTTGTTTTTTGGAATTTTGGAAATGCTGTACTCCAGTAATTTATGCTTTATCACAAAAGTCATCAGGATAAATTGTTGTTCTTTTTGAGTTCTACGAACATCCGTATATAGAATTTTTAAATTTGAAATAAAAATGGTCTCAAAAATTTTGAAAAAGCGCTCACTTTTTGAATTTTCATCCAAAATGGCTGGCTAACGAACTTGACCTTCATTTTAAGACACTTGCAGAGTATACCAAAGCCTAATCCAATCTGTAAATTAATTCGAAACTTATTGTGCTAAAAAAATAAAAATCTACCTGTTTTTTGGGTGTCTTAAAACGTGGACATTTGACAAAAACGGTGGGGGTCAAATTTTACCTTCTCTGATGAGAATGTAAAAAATTAAATTTACAAAAAAAATTATTTTTCAACTAAATACATGTATCCACAAATAAATGAGATGAATTTTCAACAAAATTTTAAAAAATTTAACCAAGAGTATTCATGTTTTACCGAAAAATACGACTTTTCATTAAAACACATGAATAGTGAAACAAATATTTGAATTTTCAATTGAAAAAGATAAATTTTCAATCAACAATAAAATAGTTTAATTTTCCGGTAAATAAAAATTAATTTTCTAGTGAAAAAATGAATTTTCAACCAAAATGATGAATCTTTAACTAGAAAAATTAATTTTTAAAAGACGAATTATCAATATAACAGTCGAATTTTCCACCCAAAAAAAATGACTTTCCAACAAAAATCTCAATGTTCTACAATATAATTAAGTTTGGAACCAAATAATAAAATTTTCAACCTATCAAGATGAATTCTTAACCAAAAATATAATGGTAGACTTTTTATTGAAACGAAAAAAAACTTTTTATAACACTTTTTACCAAGAATCGTTGGATTTTCTCATTGGGTTAAATTAATTCAGTTCGCACTTAGTGAAAAAATGAAAAAAAAGGAAAGGCTGTCAAGGGTGCAATAAGTAAATAAATAAATAGATAGAAATTTCAGTAATTTATAGACTAAAGTATAATAGATTAAATGAATTAAAGTTAATTTTTGTTACTTTTAAAATATTGGACTAGAAAATATGAAATTCTGCTTGATAAATGAAACTAATTTTCCAATTAACACTTTTTGATTTCAGATTACGCAGTTTATAATTCAAACTACAAAGAATTTTTGGGACTTTTGGAAATTTTAGGCCCTAAAGAAATTACAGAGTTGTACAAAAAAAAGTTGAATACTTATTGTTAATAACACATTTTACTTTCTAAAGCTAATTGCGCTAATAAGTTGCCACGTTTATTTAATTCACAGAGTTTATATTTTATATGTAGGTTCGTTCCCTTGGCCTATATCTAAATCTTACATGGAAGGAGGAGGTTTAGGAAATATAAAAAAACGCCTCACATAATTTGTGGATAAGGATGAACCATTATTTGTTTATTCATTTATAATTTTGTGAATGTATAATTATTACATTTAATCTTAATACTTATATTATGTATTAGGTACCAAAGAATCTGTTTCTTCAATTTCTCAAACAACAACGGTTTAAACAATGTAAGTATAGTGTGAGTTACGGTAAATCCTAATAATACTAGTTTTATAAGCCCAAGAGCCTTAAAATGTTGAAGAATTGTCCACTGTCAAGTCGATCTTCTGGCCAACCATGCAAGATTGCCCGAAAACCCCAAAAAACCATGTGTTCCTTGATTTACTTCACAATTATTGCCTGTTTTGAAAAAGTGTTCAACACAAAGTTGTAGATTTCTATGAAATACATCGTTTTACTTTTTTAATTTTTGGAAAATATTTTACAAATAAGTAGGAAAAATTACAACCATTTTCAGAGGAAAATACAAGTAAATACCATAAATTGCAACAAAAATGTCAAAAAATGAGTACTTTAGTCTATTATTTGGACGAATCTGGTACTTTCTCTTTTGTATATTTTTACGTTGTATATTTTTGTCGCTTATTGTAGTTTCATTATTTTATAATAAAGTATACAAGAATTGACCATTGTTATACGCGGCTCGCATAGAGCGAATCTCTTTTATTGGTAGATTTAAAACACTATCGCAGACGACGTTTATTTATAAAGTAGGAAACCATCTTAAAATTATAATAACTAGCAATTAGACCTGCAAGTAAGAGAGAGAGATGAAGGTACTGTGTGAAGTGACGTCAGCAGTGACGTCAGCAAGGCGACAGGGCGAGTAGAGGCGAGAGTCGCGAGTACAGCGCCCGCGAAGCTCGACGCGCGCATCTCCCTCCAACGATTTTCTACCCTCTCCGCTCGACTCCCATGCAACGCACACGCAGCCTGTCCGTTAAAAGGGCGCGCACGGGCCCAAAACGTCAGAAGTGTTTGGAAGCTGGTAGCCAGAGCCCTCACACTAAATCCTACAGCTGGAAGCCAGCCATAGGTCTTCACGGGTAAGCCATTGCCATGACCAATCACTCGCACACAGTATCTCCAGATCTCTCTCGATCTTCAGGAGCCTCCAGCTGGAAACCAGCCAGAGGCCGCCTGGACACGCATCTCCGTCACCCTCTTCTGAGGAAGAACCAAGACTTCGATAAATAAGAACTCCGACTCTCTGTAAAATCATGGTAAAATAAATATCAGGAATAAAAATCAAACAAAAGATAATTTTTTTTAGTTACTTCAACCCCCCCCCCCTTTTTCATCCGCTAACGGGTTAGCTGGCTTGCATACTAGCCTGCCCATTTCCGCTGAGACAGCTGGCATACCAGCCATTTCAGCCGACACACTGACTAACTTCATCCCTTTCGCACTTACTAACGAATTGAATCCCCGCTAATCAAGTTCTTTTCAGGAGAAAATCGAAATCAAAAACACACGCTTAACTCGCTATCTCTTTCTATCTTAGGAGATAGATACATCACTCCCCCTTTCCACTTGCCTCGACATTTATCCACTCAATCCCTCCTCTGGTATTCTCCAGATCACTCTTCCAACCTGCTATCTCTCTCTATCTCATGAGATAGACACCTCACACCCTCCTTTCACCTCCCTCGAAATCTATCCACCATACATCCCTTCTCTACAAAAATGGCAACATTTCCTCTCACTCCCTCCTATGGTTCCCCTACCTCTCCTGTCTCTTCTTATCTCATGAGATAACTCCTTCTCACTTTCTCCTAGTAGATAAAAATTTATTATCCCCGACGATTATCCTTCTTACTGCTTCCAACAAATACCACCCAAAAGTAAGGACCATATCACCATTTCGCATCAAAAAATTTGCTTTAAATTAAAACAACAGAATATTGAGATCTAATAATCTCTAAAAAATAAAACAAAGTTTAAGTTGCAGAGCTTTAAGTAAAACTCAACTTTTTTTCGATTATCTGTGAATTATTGTGGGAAAAAAAATAATCTGTTGCATTATGAAAAATTGAAAGTTTTAGAATATCATAATGGCATAAATTCGAAAACCCTCATAAAATGTTATTAGAAAATAATTAAATTGAAGTGATTTAAATTCAAAATCAGTGAAATTTAAAACGCCACTATTGTTGTTATTATCTGTTTTAACTTCTTCTCGTTTGAACCCGGTTTTTCATCATAGCCACGGACTAAGTCAAATGACTGATGAGATGAGCATGTTATAAGTCATTTTAACACGATGTTTAAAATCATTTTCGATGATGTTGTAGGTAGAAAATCAGAAAAAAGTGTAGATTGCAATTGGTCTTTTACCGCTGTTATCCTTACACAGCGGCCGCGAGTTTTGGTGGTGACAACAGTCGCCTCTGGATGCTTTCTTAGAGCTACCATTCTATTTATTTATCTATTATTAAATTAAATTAAAAAATCTATTTATTGTGCTATATTATTTATTCTATTTATTATTATGCTTATAAACTTGCTGACCCACCACCGTTATTATTATGTATTATCATTATCATTATTATTATCATCATCACTAATATATAATAAACCCAAAACTTAATGAAAAAGTACGGAAATTAAAAAAAAAATCAGAATTTAAAATAGCGTCTAAACTTAAAAATTACAGAACTATTTTTCATTCGCCTCTTGTTGTTTATTCGATTCTGTGAACAAAAAATTAAGATTTATCATCTTGACCATTATTAAGTATGTCTAAAAAAATTATGTCCTAATAATTAAAAAAAAATCAATACTAACTCATGGCTTTAAAGGCCTTAAAGTCTATCAATTGACCAACCATTACATTTCATCAAATTCGCTGTTATTATAATTATAAAAATAAATATATTGTGTTAAAATTTCAGGAATTCATTTGAAATATATACGCGCACGTCTGTCTGGCACATTTGAGTTTTTGTCTTGTTTAAATAATGCAATTTGATTAATTCTAAAGCACTGTTCTCAGTTAAATTCAAAATTAAAAATTATTAAAATGGTTCTATTCTATACTCTGGTACATGCCCTTACGTAAGGTAAATTTTAGATTTAATCAACTGTGGATGAAGAACATTTTGCAGAACCTCAAAGTACCCCACGGTTAAAGAAAACTGGACGCTTTAGACACGATTTACAATATATTTACTTCAGATTGTATTGTAGTGTTTAAATTACCCGCAGGACAAGGAAGTGTTTCTATTGTTCATTCTCATCATTCCAACGATTAGGATTTTTTAATTCTGGCCTCTTCCACTTGTTATCCGCCGTACGTGTTGCAGTCACCATAAGACCTTTATACACTAAACCATATGGCGTAGGCTCATCATGATTCAGATATCCTGATTGTGTAAGAAAAGCATATTTATTAATTAAGTCAAAGGTTTAAAGAAAATTTGAACTCAAAACTTCTAAATTGTATCTACTAAGTTGACATTCTACTGATAATTGTCCAAGAAATTTGATAGTTGTATGGTTCCCAAGAATTTTTTATTATTTCAAAAACATTATACGGAACAAAAAGAGCAACGGTGATCAATATTGATACTTCCCTCGAGGAATTTAAGGGTGTTTCAATAAATCAAATGGCCCAATTTCCGGTCATTTTTTACCCTCTCCCATATGGTCCGTTTTTCCGACTTTTCCTGCAGTTTTCGCAATTGCGTGGCACTAGGTTGACCCACTCCCCCCATACGAACCACGTGGTTTATAGTAACACATTTTTTTCCAATTTTCACCGCTCTTCTCCCCCTTGAAACAAGTTAAAACAAAATGGTTTGTACCTCCCACCCACTGTATATGTTACGTAATTTTTTTTTTAATTTTTAAGCCTCGTCTTATTAAATTAAATTTAGTTACTTACGATCCCAGATAACTGAATTACCATTCCTTTTTTATATATGAGGAAACGTATGTGACACATGTACAAAATTATCAGAATTAAGAAAAACTCACTTCTGTCATTTTTACTGTTCACAATTGCAGAATTTCCATATGCAAATTTATAAAATTGAACAAAAAGAAAAAAGCTGTTACGTAATTTATGGATGATTCTTCACTCCGAGTGAAAACTACTTTATAAAACACTTCGGGGGCGGCTCCAGAGGACGGTTTTGGATTATCTATTATTGGTTTTAAATTGTATTTTAGCTTTTAAATTACCTGCTTCTTGTTGTGCTATCGTGTAAAAGTGGCCTCTGTTTTCATCCCACTCTGAAGGGGCTCTTCTCCGATCAACATGAAGAAATGAAGTATGTTTTTGAAAAGTTCCTTCAATCTGTTCTGATGATTCTGTAAAAGAAATATAGGTTATTAATTATTTTATGGATACAAAATTCTTACGCTTAGAACTACTAAATTGTGCTACATTGCGAGTCTATTTATTAATAATTAAAGCGTCGTATTCTATAACCGCCTATAAATTTTTGTCGCTGAACGTATTTTCGAAGTATTACCGAAATACCCGTTTTTTGGAAAACACATTTTTTGTTTTTTTCACTTCATCTCGCTGTCATTCAGCGAATTCTTAGAATGTTTTCAAGAAAAATTAACGCAAAATAATCTCATAATGTTCTGTGAATGGTAGAGTAAATAACTAATAAAAATTTTTGACTAAACAATAGTAACAAATTTTTACATTATACATTGCGTAAATCATGCATTCATATCTTTGAGCTCATGGAGATTGAAGCAAATTTCGAGCAACAAAAAACTTTCAGAAAAGGAGTTGTTCAGAAACCTAAGAATATTTTTTCTACTAAAAGAATTATTGAAATTAAACCATCAGTAACAAGTTATGAAGGTTTGATTTCGGCAGCGTGTCCCATTTCTGCGCCAGTATTCGCTTGAGACGACCTATTATTTATTAGTCGAAATTGAAGGTATAAAAATATGAAATAATATCTGAGATATAAATTTCAATTGAACCTCTCCGAATCAGAAGGGGATACGCGTGGATTCAACCTGAAAAAGTATTGTCCTGAAAGTCAATTTTAAAAATCTTACGAATTTGAATTTTAAGACCTGATTTTTTGTAGAGAATTTCAAGGTGCATTTTTTTTCTCTTGCAAAAATGTATGCACTGAGCGAAGAATTCCCGTGTAGTTCGGGTTCACACCCCAATAGTTCGGGTGGTTTCTCTTTTTTTTGTTACACACGAAGCTTTGGCGCGCTTACACTACTGAGACGTGCGATCACCCCAACCATTCGGATGCTCACCCGACCAGCAGCGGCCGAAGTGGTGGGGCGCCCGCCCGAATACTTGGGGAGCTTGCACGAGTGATTCGGGTAGTGGCACGAATGATTAAGGTCGTTAGACAACTCGAATCAATTAAAAATCTTACACGTTAATGATCACAGTTCAACACTGTCCTAAAGCACTACATGAAAACCCAGATAACTAGTTACACTTTATTCCACTGACATCTCGCTCATGAACAATAAAATCGACATTAACTAGAACCAGTGACATTCGGGAAGAGCCTGATTTTCATCAGCTGCGGCCATTAGCGAACATGCGCAAACGTCGAACGCGCAACATTCAACGCGGTTGACGAGTCGAATCTCCCGATTCATTCGTGCGAGCTCCCCAAGTATTCGGGCGGGGGCTCCACCACTTCGGCCGCTTCTGTTACGGGTGAGCACCCGAATGGTTGGGGTGATCGCACGTCTTAGTAGAGCAAGCGCACCAAACCTTCGTGTGAAAAAAAAAAGAGAAACCACCCGAACTATTGGGGTGTAAACCCGAACTACACGGGAATTCTTCGCTCAGTGTAGGTTTCACAACTTTTAATCCAGATAGCTCGGAGTAATCCGGTATAATCAAGAGTAATCCACTTGTAATCCATATAATTAGAAGTAATTTAAGTAATCCAAGCAATTAACCCGTAGTGGTCACACTGGGTCCAGTGGACCCCAGGCTTGATATTGATAAAATTGATAACTTCAAACTGTAAAATAAATATACTTTTTTTCAAAGCTTGTTATAATACTATTTTTCTTCCAACTATACTATTTTGAGAGTAAACGCAGGAAGCGTTTTTACTACATCTCAAAAATTGAAATTTCGATGAATATTTTCGTGAAAAAAGTCAAATTTCTCGAAAAAAAATTTTCTCGCGTTTTTCAACATAAAAAAATTTGAAAAAGGACAAATTATTGGATTATAAAGAGGAAGTCTTAAACTAAATTTCAGTTCAAGGCTTGAGTCGATACGTCAAAAAGAACGCAAATGGCAACTGTTTTTCTGCGTCATTTTAGCTGAAAATTCATTCCTTGATTACCAATTTGACTATTTTGTTGAATATTCTATTTTTTGTAAAAGATTTATTTTTTAATTGAAATTTTAAGTATTTCATTTTTGGTTGAAAATGTATCTTTTTCAGTGAAAAATTCAACTGTTATTTGGATGAAAATTTAGCTTTTTTAGTTGAAAATTTAACTACTTGGTTGAAAGTTGAATTACTTTGTTAAAAATTCATTTTTTTTGTTGAAGATTCTTGATTTCAGTTGAGAATAATTTGGTTAAAAATTTAACTATTTTGTTGGAAATTCTGTTTTATTGGTTGGAAATGATCTTTTTTAACTGAAAATTTAACTTATGCATTTTTAATTGTAAGTTTATCTTTTTCGGTTGAAAATTCAACTAGTGGGTTGAAAATTCATCTATTTCGTTAAAAATTTGTCGTTTTTGGTAGAGAAGTAATCTCTTTGGTTGAAAATTCAACTACTTGGTTATTATTCGAACTACATATCGAAAATTCATTTTTTACTTTTTTTTTTGGTTTTAGTTAAAAATTCCTCTCTTTAGTTGAAAATTTAATTATTTTGTTAAAAATTCGTTTTTTTTGTTGAAAATCTATTTTCTAAATGTAGATTTGACTATTCCAGTCAAAGATTCTTCATTTTAGTTGAAAATTTGTCTCCTTGATTAAAAATTGGACTATTTTGATGAATATTCGATATTTTTGTAAAAAAAAAAAAATTTCACAATGTAAATGTAAGTGCTTCATTTTGGTAGAAAATGTATATTTTTTAGTTAAAAATTGAACTGTTTGGATGAAAAGTTATCTTTTTAGTTGAAAATTCATGTATTATTTTTAAATTCGTCTTTTTGTTAGAAAATTAATCTTCTTGGTTGAAAATTTATATTTTCGGTTAAAAATTCAATTATTTGGTTAAAAATTAATCTACTTTGTAGAAAACTAATCTTCTCGGTTAAAATTGTATTTTTTTGGTGGAAAATTCAATTCTTTGGTAAAAACATATTCTACTTTCAAAAAAATGCAACAATTTTGTGAAAAAGTATTTTTTTGGTTTGTTAAAAGTTCAACGGTTTTGCTAAAAATTCGTATATTTGGGTTAAAAATTCAACTAGTTTGTTAGAAAATTCAAGGATTTGGTTGACAATTCACATTTTTTTTCGGAAAAAAAAAATAATTTTGTTGAAGTCTCCTTTCTGTTAGAAAGGTTAGAAGGCTTTGTTGAAAATTCGTCTTTTTGGTTGACTTCAACTGGGTTTTTATTTGAAATTAAAATTTCTTCGTGTTGAAATATCAATTACGCATTACATTTTTTGTTGAGAATTCGTCTCTTTTGATTAAAAATTAATCTACTTTGTCGAAAATTTCACAGTATTGTTAAAAAGTCAATATTTTGTTTGAAGACTCTTGATTTTAAATGAAAATTCATCACTTTGTTCGAAAATTTAACTATTTTATTGAAAAATCAATGTTTTTTAGGTTAATATTTATTTTTGAACTGAAAATTTAACTATTTCATTTTTTAAAGTATACTTTGAACGGGAAATAGAATTTGAGAAGAAAAAACTTGATGTATACTTTTATCTATAATTTTTATATTTCATCCAAAAACCCCGGTCATTAAAAATTGTTTGAATTACATTATTTCGACCACTTTCTTCAATTAATGTGTATAAAATGTAAAAAAAAAATCAGAAAAATCTATCGTAGTAGTCAGTTTTAGCATTTTTTAAAAACAAATAACCGCTATATTGGACCCGTCATTTTAAATTTTTAACTTTTGACGTTAAATTCGAAATCAGAGACAGTGAACACATCTTTATACTAAGTCTTAGAAAAATATGTAGAAATTTAACAACTTTGGCCGCAATATTGGATCCGTCATTTTAAATTTGTAACTTTTGACATATAATTCAAAATCAGCGACCACAGAAACACCCTTATACACACAAATTTCGAGTACAATGGATACTTCCAGCAGAATATTATCGACCTTGTCAAAACATACCAGTGAATTACCATAAAAATCTCAAGTTTAACCCACCAATTTCACAAATTCTCGTACATTTCCACCAATGTCATGAATTTTTATGAATTCATCAATTTTCATGAATTTCTATGAATTTTAGAAATTGTAGCCTGAGCTATTGCGTATGCGTCTAGCAGAACTTTTATTAAAAGTTACTGGTAAATTACTGCACATTTCCATAAATTTCCGTAAATGTCCATAAATTCCCATATATTTCCATAAATTTCTATACATTATTATAAACTAAGACAAATTTCAAAAATTCCGATACATTTTTAAAACTTCCACAAATTGCGATAAATTTCCCAAAAATTTGTTTCTTTGACGGGTTTTTCAGGTTTACTTTGAAAACGGGAAAAGCTACAGCATTTTTTTAAGGGGAAAAATATGTACAATCAATTTTCCTATAAGAATATGTATTTTTCAAATATTTTTTAAATAATTTATTTTAAAATATTTTAATATACTAACCTTGTCTCCTAGATGTCGAACCATGATTGTAATCCGTGGTCTGGGTCCCTACTGATCTTTGGCGTGGTTGTCGTCGCATCCCAGTATTTCCATCTGTAAGATATAATATAGGGATTTTTATTAAAGAATTTTTTCAACGAAACCCAAAAATTTGAAATTCGCGACCCCAAAAACTGTTCTTGTAAAATATACTGGAGAGTCATGTTGTCGAAATTTGTACTGATCGTGTTGTGAATAATACCGATCCTTTTTCTTCTTGCAGGTTTCAGACAAACGTGTGCAAATTTAACAATTTTTGCCATTATAATGGATCCACCATTTGATTTTGTAACTTTTGACATCAAATTCGAAATTAACGACGCTGACCCCCCCCCCCCACCCCTTGTACGAAGTTTTATACAGCTGCGACGATCAAAGGATACAGTATTCTTTAAAAAAATGTTGTTAGTTGATTTTAAATCTACGTGGAAAAAGCGCCCACGAAAAATTTTGGGCACGCACTGTATTTTTCACAACAGCCCTGCTGAAAGTTCAATACCTGGAGCGTAGAGGAATTCCCTCTACGGCTGGAGGGAGAACAAACCTGAAGAAGCCACAGAAAGACATTTACAACAATTTTGATCACAATTCAGATGCCCAGCAGGACGGTTATCAAAGTTATCAAAAGTCACCAGCAAATTACCGTCAAAATCTCGAATTCAAATATTTCCATAAATATATATATTTCCATTAATTTCACCAATTTCCCTAAATTCCCGCAGATTTCATGAATTTGCATTAATTGCATCAATTTTCATAAATATTAGAAATTATTCTGTCGTGAATTGCAAAAACACCGTCAACTTCAAAAAATCGAAAAATTAGTTTTTTTATATCATTTGGATCGTAAAAAAGATCCACCTGATTATTAAAATAATTCATTAAATTGTTAATAACTTTAAAAATAATTATTGCATAATTTTTGGTAAACACCGTTATCTGCAAGGATTGGCAATTTGTGATATGAGGGAGAGCTGTAACTGACGCTTAACTGCAGGCATAAATCATACACGGATATTGCAGGGTCAACTATAGGACAGCCCTTGAAGATGGCTAAAGCGACTATCTCTAGAAGGTTAAAACAAGAGGTTCAAATCGATCATCTCAAAGTGTCGACTTGGTCATCTCGGACATTCGACTCAAGCGTCATAGAGAGTCGAACCGATCATCAGAGATGGCGGAACTGATCATTATAAAAGGTCGAATCGCTCATCATAGAAGGTCGATTTGGTCATATCAGATAGTCGACTTGATCTCCTCGGACAGTCGACCTTGCCATCTTAGGGGGTCGATTTGATTATTTTACATTTTCTATATGAGTTGTCCTTTTCCTATTTATTCCAGTCTCTCTCTTATAAGAGACTGGAATTTATAAAATTAAGTGGAACCTACAAAACCTGAAAATTTATATGAAATACATGAATTCTGAAAAAATTTTTAATTCTTTGTGGAGAGTGAGGTGTATGAGACATAATTTGATATGCAAAAACAGTGCACATTGACAATATATTTTTTGGAGCATGAAAGGCTAAGGACACGGCACGTTGCCACACTGAATTGTAAGATTTCAAACATTGAAGTGAATTCAGAAACTAGTATCCCACATCTCGTTAATTTCTGCATCATCAATAAATGCTGAAATTTTGTGCACGTTTTCAGTTTGAAACGACACGGTGACAACAAATTGATAGCTGAACGTCCAGTTACGCCTTCATCCTGAATCCCTTGAAAGCATCAAATTTGACGTTGAAAATTCAAAAGAATAAACTTAATGCACCTTCAATCATGTTCTCTCTTATGTACTTCACTCTCCACGCATATTCGAAATATCAAAAAGCAGTTTAAACTTGTTAAAAATATGTTTGAGTTCAATAAACAGCAAATGTGACGCTAAACGGCTCAACGACATTCACTCACTCCGAAATTGCTCTGAACCACGGTGCTCCCAACTCTCGTATCCTTCCACACTGCATCCATCGCGTTGAAACCCGATTGGTTGAGGTTGGCGCGCTTATTTGAAATGATTAAATGTGAAAAGCAATTTTAAACAGGAAATAATAAGAGTCGTTAATAAAAATAATTCTTTGCTCACAAGAAGGACTTTTAAAGTAAAATTTGAATTATTTATTAGATTTGTTCCCTAAAACTAAATGATAGTTTTTAATTTTTAAAGAAAGGAATATATTTTTCATATTGAATATGAATTTACAATAATTCCTAATATTCGTATGCACTTCACATTCATTATTAGTTGTGAACATTTGACTGACACATTGATTCATTTTAAATAAACAAACACGCGAACGGTAACTACTCAGGTTGGCCCTCCGCGATGGGTCATTTACTCTTCCGTGGATGGTCGAAATGAATGAAAACAAGATGATCGTATTGACCATCCCGAAAGGATACTTCGATTATCTCTGATGGTGAGTCTGACCTTCTTACAACACTCAGACTGGCCATAAAATAAGAGTCGCTCTGACCACGTCGAAAAAATTCTGAAAGACTCTTTAGACCATCTAGAAGAACGGACTGGCTCTCTAAATTTTGACCCTCTAACTTTGACCATCCATTTTTCTCCGTGTAGACGGCTGAATACGGCAGGCCAAATTTCAAGAAAACGCCGCAATGGACAGTTTTGGACTTTACTAAAATTTTGGGCTTTTTTGAGCCATCGTGATTTCGGTGAGGTCCGAGCAACTTCGAGAAAAAAGGTTCAAATTTCAAAAAACCTCGTAACTGCCAGATGAAAAATTATTATTGAATGTCTGTTTTTATTATGATTAATAACGATATTAAAGTAACAGAAGTTATATTGTTGAAAAATGTAATAGGTAAAAAATAATGTTTCTGTATGATTTCAGTTATTTAAAGTGGAAAGAATTAGTTGGAATTTTTCACAAAGAAATTAATACAATTGTATTAATATCCGACGACCGTGTTCGTGATCTAATATCGGGACAAAAAGTTCTCACGCTTGGGAAAAGTAGCTCTATCTCAGTGAAAAAAAACGCACTGATTTCGGATTTAGCAAGGCTGTTCTTAAGGTCGAAAAAATGTCCCCAAAAAATTATCTTCGGTTTAAATGGAGATATCGAGACGAATCAAGGTATCAAAGAAAGAGTTCAGTACACTGATGAAGCTCGGACCAATATAAAGTGGATAAAATTGTATATTTTCCTGTATATTGAGTTTGCATAATTTGGACTTGAATGAGCTATGCTAAAGTCTCGTGAGGGAATAGTAGTCCAAAAAAAGGGTGACTCGTCGCCCTTTTTTCAATTCTTCGCTGCTGGGAGCGACTTGGTAATGGACATAAGTCACCCTCTTTTTTGTACTACTATTCCCTCACGAGATTTTAGCATAGCTCATTAAAGTCCGAATTATGCGAACTCAATTTACAGGAAAATATAAAAATTTATCCAGTTTTTACTGGTCCGAGCTTTATCGTTCAAACCTTGATTCGTCTCGATATCTCCATTCACGCCGGCGCTAATTTTTTCTTCTATTAACAATTCTGGTGACCACCATTTTTAATATTTTTTCATTTTTGAAGTTAGTCTCCATTAAAAAATAGACAAGTAATCCACTTGAATTTTTTCCTTTTTTTCCGGACATTTTTGCGATTTTTTTTCACTGAGATAGAGCTACTTTTGCCAAGTGTCAGGACCTCCTGTCCCGATATTAATAAATTACCTCTGTTAAGAGGATCTCCTCATAATTTATTTGTAATTTAAAGTTTGTTAACCTTATTATTTAATATTTAACATTTGGAAAATCTATTTTATAATATTTTATTCGTTTGTTACATTCTCTTTGATTGTAATCCAAGTATGTTCAAAATGTTTTCATTTTTAGTCAATAATTTCGATTTTCGCTGATACCTAATACCTTCGGAATTTATGTCCATTTAATAAATAAATATGAATTCATTCCGCTAGAATTTCGTATTATTTTCTATGCATGAATAACAGTTTATAACATTCTTATCTATATTTTCGGTTGACGAAAAACGTTCGACTTCCAATTTATCGAAATTTATAACATTAATATCTACTTGGGTGATTTTAACATCAGATTGAAAAACATATAAGATTATTAATATTTATAATTATGATAATGATAATAATGAGATGAAACCTTCATCTCCAACTATCTTGTCATCCGCGGCTAGAGACCTGACTCCAAGGAACAGTGTTGCCCGATGTTATCTCGCGTGAATTTCCCGTTCTTGCTTACCTTCTAGGACAGAAGGAGCAGAAGCGATTGACGTACACGTTCCAGTTGCGTCGGGATTGGTTGCATAAGGAACCATGAACGTAGCTTCTGGAGCCTACACCTTCTCGTGATTTTTAATAGGTTAGGGATGTGGCGACCCCATCGCCCGAGAGCTCCGGCTCTTGCAGTCGGCCACGTTGCTTTGGGCTAACTCCCCAATGCAACGAATTATGCCATTACCACACCAGTATCGCGCAGTGCCATCCACAATAGGCCTCTCTCGGATGAAGGCCATGGTTCAGTTGGGAGTGGCAATAGGACCGAACCTAGGCGATGACCAGGCAATGGCCACGGACAAACGCAAGAACATCGATTTAAATGGTCGAACCAACTCAGGAGGGACATCCTAACCTGTTGGCAAAGAAGCTCACCGGCGCGAAGAGGATTCATGCAGAGGTTACATTACCGTTGGGTCAATATGCACCCGGAATATGTTCATAAAACGCCTCAGTATTTAAGAGATCAGGTATCCTTTTTGCGAAAAAACGGATATGAAGCTCTTTATCAACAAGAAGAAGAGCAACATCCTCCAGCGAACATTCCACCCGTTCCAGCAAGACCACCTTTGCAGATAGCCCATAATGTCAACATGAGACACTAGACGCAAAAAATAAGATCTCTTCCAACAGCGAAACAGCGCCTTGAACGGCGAGTAAAGTGGATTCCGGAAAATTCCACCTTTTCCACCGTCTGTTCAATAAAACGTCACGTGCCGTTAAAAATCCGCCTAGTCGAGAAGAGATTCAAGTCTTCTGGGAGCAAGAATATAGAGATACTCATCAGATAAATTAAGACGCTTCAGATTTATCACTCTTTCGTAACTTTTGCCAAAGGCAAATGTTACAAGGTCCAGAGGAAGAATATCCACTAATTACTGCTGAAGAAGTGAAGAAATTTATCGCTAGAATTAAGAAATTTTCAGCGCCAGGGCCACATGAAATTAACAACTTTTGGTGGAAGAAGTTCACCTCTACGCACCAACATCTAGCTCGTATATTTACTACTTTCTTAAACGGAGAACAACCCGTCCCGCAGTGGCTAGTGGAAGGACGCACGGTATTGATCCCTAGAACCGGAGATTTGTCAAGTCCAAAGAACTACAGGCGCATAGCTTGTTTAAATACCAGCTACAAGCTATTCACTGGCATCCTCAAAGAGAGGGTATTAACATCTTTCGAGCCGGTATGGAGTGCAATAGTTGAACAACGTGGATGCAAGAGACGTCTGGCAGGTTGCAGGGAGAACCTGTTAATAGACAGGTGTATCACCCAGGACTCGATCAGGTATCGACGCAATCTATCCATGGCTTAGATTGACTACCGTAAGGCATTCGATAACACGAACCATGAGCTACTTATTAAGCTCATTGAATGCATGAAGGTGCATCCAAAAATAGTGAGATGCATAAAAGAGCTTATGCTCTTGTGGCGGACAAGATTTGTCATAACATCTAACAAAAGACAAGTGACTACAAGCTATATCACATATAAGAGAGTGATCTTTCAAGAAGACTCTCTAAGTCCGATACTTTTCTGCATCTCCCTTTTGCTTCTATCTATTGTGCTCCGAGGCAAAAGCTCTGGATACCTATGTGGCCCGGCGAACAAAAGAGAACATAAGGTCAACCACCTTTCATACATGGACGACCTTAAACTCTTTGCTTCCTCGAAAGACCAGGCGACCAATATGCTGGCCGTTTCTATACTGCTCTACACTTTTGGTGCAGTAAAATCGAACGTCGATGAGTTGAAGCAACTTGACCGAAGCACACGCAAGATGATGACAATCCATCGAAGTCATCATCTTCCGTACCTCGAATCTACCTCCCTCGGGATAAAGGGAGTAGAGGCTTGCTAAGCTTAGAGTGTCTTCATCGAAGAACGGTTCTGGCTACAGCCTGCTCAGTTCTAAATAGCACAGACTCCCTCATGCGGCTCGTACATCAACATGAAGCCGTCAATGCTGCGGCGTTCCTATACCGTTTCGCAGACAGGGCCGCAGAGAAGCTTGTTCTCCCATTTGTTTCCAGCGACACTACACATGGCCTAGCATCACTGACGCCTTTGGTGCTTAAACGACGTATACAGGAAGCAGCACATACGCTTCCACTAAGAGAACATGCTGACAAGCGCCTTCATGGTAAATTCTACGGCATCATATGTAGAGAACAGCTCTCGATGGGTCTTTCCAACATGTTTCTCAAGTCTGCTGGATTGAGATCAAAGACTGAGGGATTTCTTTTTGCCTGTTAAGACGGCGTTATAGACACCTCAGTTTACCGTGAGCGCATAATGAATGTACCTGTAGGCGATATCAACTGCCGAGCGTGCAAGCAAGAGCCAGAAACATTTGGACATGTTCTCAGTGGATGCTCAAAATATGCACGCTACTGGTATATAGAGAGATTCAACGCGGCTATAAAAGTTTTATATTACCATCTTAGGCACTTCTATGGTGTTGATGTATTATCCGTCTCACCATACGCCCAGGGGGAACTCGAGTGAGTTGTGGCGAATGGTCAGTGTAAGATCTACTGGAATTTCTCATTCTCCACCACTCAACGTATCAGTGCTACAAAGCCTGATATTGTCCTCCAAGATCTGAAGACCAAGATCATTTACGTGACTGAATTCTCGGCACCAGCCGATGGTAATATCACGGCAAAGGAGGAAGAAAAACGGACGAAATATCAAGCACTTCTTTCCGAGCTGAGCAGACTGTACCAAGGCTACAAAGCCCTTCTTGTAGTTCTCATAATCGGCTCTCTTGGCGGTATGAAAGCTTCATTTCTTGGCGAACTCAACAAGATGCCGGCTTGTCAGTGTCAGGCTCAGTCCATCGCGAACCGGATGCAAAAGGATGTTCTTCTGGGATCACTTCATCTGGTCCGTCAACACTGTTCCTCATAACATTCTACAAAGATTGGTAGCTCTAAAAAAGTATCCAGAGGTGAAACATTCATCTAAAACTGTGCTGTCTACCGCGTAAGATCATCCGCGACTAGAGACCGGACTCAAGAAACAGTGTTGTACGACTCTTGCTTACCTTCTGGGATAGAAGGAGCAGGAGTGGATCACGTACACGTTGCAGCTGCGTCGCCTACACCTTCTCACATCATAATTATTTAATAATAATGGAATAATTTAGGAATCCATATTTTTAAAATTCAAGAATTTTTCATTGTAATTCTTCAAGATGGTAAAAATTCAAATGGTCGATCTTTAAAATTGAAGATTTCCTCATTTGAAATATTTACTATTAGAAATTATAAGGGTTGTATGTTTGACAATACAAAATTCTGCAATTTTATTGATAAACATTTGAAATTTCGTCAATTTGGAAGATTTAAAATTGGGAACTCTTGACATTGGATCTTCAAAATCATCACAATTATGGAATTTTTTTCATACATCTTTCAAAATTAAGCAGTTTTCAATTGTAGATCTTCAAAATTGAAGAGTTTTAAATTGAAAATCTTCAACATTGAAGAATTTTCCATTGTAAGTCTTCAAAATTGAACTATCTAAAAAATGGTCCAAAGCTCATACCTTCAATATATAATTTCTGAATATTGAATAATTTGTAATTCCGAATTTTCAACATTTAAGACTTGCCAATTGCAATTCTTCAACACCCAGAAAAAGAATTTTGTTGGACCAAGAAAACTGTTTTCTTGGATATACATGAAAATTTTGTTGAATCAAATAAATTTTCGTTGATTCAACAAAATATTTGATTAACCGAACAAAACTTTTTTGTTGAATCAACCAAATACTCGATTTACCAAACGGTTTGTTTAAAACAACCAAAAAATTTAGTTGGTTCAACCAAATATTTTGTTAACCATATAATAACCATATTCTGTGGTTGAAACAAACAAAATTTTGTCGATTCAACCAAATCGTTTTCTGAGTGAAAATTGCAGAACTTTGCATTGCACATCTTATATTGAAGGCATTTGAATTACAAATCGTAAAACTTGTAGAATTTGAATTATAAATATTTAAAATTGCAGATGTTTAAATCGCATGTCTTTAAAATTTACAATTTATTTTTAGAATTTGTATGTATACATCTTTCACAATCAAACAGTCTTCAATTGTAAATCTTCAAAATTGAAGAGTTTAAATTTGTTAATAGTTGAAATTAAAGATTTTTCCATTGGAAGTCTTCAAAATTGAACTATCTGAAAAAATATTCCAAATTACATACCTTCAAAATATAATTTCTAAAAATTGAATAATTTGTAATTTCGTATTTTTAACATTCAAGCATTGTGAGTTGTAAATCTTCAAAATTGCAGAACTTAGAAGTGCAAATCTTTCAAATTTGAAGAAATTCAAACTGCAAATCGTCAAGATTGAAGAATTTGAATTTTAAATCTTAAAATTGTAGAAATTTGAATTGTAAATTTAAAAAATTTAATTTTTAAATTTTACAATATAAAATTATGTGAGTTTTGAGTATTACAATTAAAAATGCTGTCGTTTTAGTGATTTACATTGCAAATTCAATAATTTTGAAGATTTAAAATTGAAAACTCTTGACTTATGATCTTCAAAATCATCAGAATTTAAGAGTTGTGATTTACACAATTATCAAAATTAAAGAGTTTTCAATTTTGAATCTTCAAACCTGAATAGCTTTAAACTGCAAATCGTTAAAATTGAAAAATTTTCCACTGTAATTCTTCAAAATTAGACTATTTTAAAAAAATATTTCAAAATTACATTAATTAATGTAGTAATTACATTAATTAACATTAATTGTGAATTGTAACTCTTTCAAATGGCAGAACTTTGAATTGCGAATATTTTGCAATTCAAGACATTTAAAATGCAAATCGTCAAAATTGAAGAATCTGAATTATGATTCTTCGAAATTGTAGAACTTTCAGTTGTAAATTTTAATCATTTACATTTCAAATTCTATCAATTATAAAGATCTAACATTCAAAACTCCTAACAGTTTTCAATTATAAATCTTCAAAATTGAAGAGTTTAAAATTGCAAATCCTTAATATTTAATAATAATTATGATATAATGGTTGAATAATAATTCATAATATTCAATTATTTGATGTTCTTTTACCATAAACGACGTTATCTCAAATTACAGCAGGCCTATTTCTGAGGTCCGGAATTCGAAGAGAGCTGTGACTGCCGGTTACGGCGTTTTCCCGAATTCGAGCATCCCCATCAACACCACGAACTGCTTTTCAATAATTAATTACCCAGTGGGCACAAAACCATGAACATCCCAAGAACGTCCTTGGGACGTTCCTAGGACGTCCAATGTCAGTCCAATTAACGTCTCTAAGACGTCCAATGTCCTAAAGATGTCCTAAAGACGTCTTAAAGACATAGGACGTTCTCAGGACATCTTTCGTACTGATATTAGACGTCTTAAGAGCATCCCTAGGATGTCCAAAAGACATGTTCCAAAAGACATCTTAGGGATGTCCCGAAGACGTCTCTAGGCCATCCTTAATTTTTTTCCTACTGGTTAAAATTTTAAAATAATTGTTTGGCAGATATGACAAGTTTATATGCAATATAGTCAAGAACAACCAAAAAAGTTCAGAAAATTAATGAGAGTTCGCGATACACGCGAATAAAGATTCTAACAATTGTTGTCGATTTACGCAGCTTCCTTCATTTTGCGCAATTAAATTTCCTATAAGAATATGTACTTTTTGAGTTGACATTCGAAACTTGTTTCAAAGGTCTCCAGGGGCCAACGCCGTTCAGCAAAAACAATTTAGTGGCGGTTAAGAAATAAAATTTGGATTTTTTCTGAACATCAGCAATTTTTTGTTAGTTCAAAAAAATGATAATATACTAACATTGATTTGTAGGAACTCCGGAGCCGGCCTGTCGATGGATCAGCAAATTTTGATGTTGATCGAATACTTGTTGTTGTCGATCGAATAAGCTTTGCTGATATTCTCGGTCCAGACGTACAGTGTCCCGATCAGCTCCATCTGTGAGATATAATATAGGGATTTTTATTGAAGAATTTTGTCAACGAACCTAAAAAATTTGCTGTAGGTCCAAAATAAAGAGAGCCCAAATTTAACCCCAAATTCAGTTGATAATAAAAAAACCAAGTTTCCAAATTTCGATGAAGTAAATATGTTTTGAGAATCTAGGCACCCTGAATTATGTATTTTTAGAGTATTATGTTATTTTGACTTCTCATTGTCCAATGTCCATTGACAAATGTGCAAACAACGTACTTTGAACGTTATTTGAAGGTTAGATTTGATACAGAGTGAATATATTAACTGACAAAGGTTTCGCGCTCGGTTTTTTTGTTTTCCCCCACATTTGTGCACACACCATTTAAAATTAAAGGTCAAAGCATCGACAACTGCAACTTTGTGATTGTGAATTCTCTTTTGTTAAAGCTCCTTCGGCTTCAACGAACACATTCTCATCACAAATCTCGTGCTTCGTACTCGATTTTGTCCAAAATATGAACTTTTCTACATTATGTTCAACACTATTATATTAAATGTATATCGCATTGATTTTTGTACCTTGTCCTGGGATTGCTGTTTCAGATATTGCAGAATAAAGTACAAATGTTATTTATCATGATTACTTTAATATTTGTTCTTGATTTTGCATTATATTTTATACTCAGCTACACTGAAAAATATTTAATTTCAATTAATTTATATTATTACAATCCATAATAACCATTGATATCGAAACATACGTATTTTCATTGTCCTGTTTTTCTAATTAACAAAAAACAGTTGAAAGCAATTTTGTAGAACTTTCAAAAACTGATAATTTGGTATCTTGTCTATTTATTGTATCTTGTGTAGTTTCGTGGGAAAATTGAAATATTACGTTCCCCCGTTTGATTTTTCATCACACTGAAACTTGGGGTATCAAAATGTTGCAGCTATTTCAATCTAGGATTTCAACTTAATATGATTCGCTTTAGAGAATCAATAAAAATTAAGGAGCACAACTTCAGGGCGTTTTCGAAGGTCTCGTAATTCGGAAAAGTAAAGAAGGTGTCGTCATTCTAAGAAGTAAACCCGGTAATCCAGGTGTTTAAAATACACCTTCCGCGAGGAAGTTCTGTTCATAACTAAAATTTCAGACAACCTTATGAGTTTCCGAAGGCCTCGTCATTTTAAGTAGTAGAAATGGTAGTCCAGGCGTTTAAAATACATCTTTCTCAAGGAAGTTGTGTTCATATCTGAAATTTAAGACACCCTTATCGGTTTTTTGAGTTCTTGTCATTCTAAGAAGTAAACCTGGTAGAATATATATATATATATATATATATATATATATATATACCATTAAACCATTTCCCTTTCAGGGTAGGCGTGACACTACCCGATTCGGGTAGTGTTTCTAGGTTTTTTCTTGTAGTTATAAATAACTACAAGTGTGGGCTCACCACACCCACGATGTGCCAACAGCACTCATGTCAGTATTCTTGAATGGTCACCCATCCAAGTACTAACCGCGTCCAACGCTGCTTAACTTCAGTGATCTGACGAGAACTGGGGTTTTCAGCGTGGTATGGCCGTTGAATAGGTGTTAAAAATACATCTTTCCTTACACTTCCCCTTCTGAGGTGCCTTTTACATCAGTTCTGGGCACAACTTCCTAGGGGAAGATGTATTTTGAATACCTGGACCAGGGGTTGAAATATGGCGGCAGGCCTGTTTGTCAGGCTTGGTGTCGGGCCGAATAATTTCGCTAATATTCTATTTTGCTGACTAAAGCTCAATCTCATTTTTGGCATGCAAGGTGCGAAAGTGTTGATCTCGCGGGTGCTTCGTTGGTGCAATTGGATTTCATCTGTTTTAGTGTAAAACCCGTGCTTGAAGTGGAGTGTTTTCAGTGCTTCTCCCTACTATCTGGCAGCTTCGCACGTTGAGCAGTTTGAAGCTCTCCTGACCTCCATATCAGTGGATACGTCGGCAACTAAGGCCGATATGACCACACGAGTAACTTGAGAGGAGAAATTCTGTGCTGGAAGATAATGTTAATTTACTTACGGCGGAAGTTCTTCACCTCCGGAGAGATGCATGTGCAAAAAATGTAATAATGCACAAGCTCAAGCACACTGAACCTATTAACAATGACCACATGCGGTCCGTTCGCGAGGTATTTTCCAAGGCCAAGGTGGAGTCGGTTGTGGTGAAATCAGCCACCCGTTTAGGAAGAAATTCAGGCTCTAGCCCGGTCCTCATCAAGCTAGGCTCGACATCGCATAGGCCTCGTGTTTTTGAAAGGACTAAAGACTTTTCGATTATGGGTCTTTCGGTAACAAGCAACAGGTCAAAGATGGAGAGACAATTGAGAAACCGACTGTGGGAAACAAAGAAGAAACTGCCGGAACAAGGGTACGATGTCTCAATCAGGGGGAAGGATTTAATTTACAATGGAAAACCTCTATCTAAAAACGAAATTCACTCGGTGGGCACAGGCTCTCCTCCTAGTTCGACGGAGACATTTCTCGTCGCGAGGAACACGTCAGGAGACAGAGAGGAAGACGGCCGAAACGAGATAAGTCTTGGTCTGATTCAGCATCCTCAACTGAGGAAAGCCGACGGACCAGGACTGGCTCAATTACAGACTTTCTCTCCGGAAATTAGAATCCCGATGACCCACTCTCGCCTAGTCAAGACAAGAAATCGTCACTCCGAAGAGATACCAGAAACTCTCGCAAGAAGGGCAAATGACCCTATTGTAGGGGCGGGGGAAGATTCAAATTGTCTTCTGGAACTCTCGTGGGTTCGCTAACCTGGGAGACATTTCAACGGCTATCTGGGACAGCGATATTCTTTGCGTAAGTGAAACGTGGCTCCTATAGCCCTACCCACCTGGCTTCCTCATCATGAATGCTTTTCGGCGAGTGCAACAAAAGAAAGTAGGCTTGTTAGAGCAAGTGGTGGCTTAGTCATATTTGTAAACCGAAAACAGTATGCTTGCAAATCCCTTGATATATCCCCTGAGTGGATCTTCATGAAGTGCGCCTTTTCTTTATCGCGATTTATAGTCAGCTTGATATATTTTAAGCTGGGGCTAGACAGCGTGTCAATTTGCGAAAGTTTGGAGTCAGCACTTGCGCGGCTAGAGGAATTATGTCCTTCTATTCCCGTAATTCCGGGAGGGAATTTTAGCGAGCGTATTGGTAATCTAAACCAGGTACCTTATGAAGTTTTCCCGGAGGGGATAAAAGCCTTTGCGGAAAGATTCGTGTTGGATCGTGACGTGTGTAGAAGGGGTCTTGCTTGGGTTGAATGTTTGGAGTGCATGGCTTTGCTTTCCTCAACGGCAGATTCGGTGGTGATTGGCCGGCAAGCTACAGTCGCCTGTCCTGCGGTAGTGGGAGTACTATTGATCTCGCGGCTTGCGCTCTTACTTCAATCAATGTAATTAAAGATTTTAAAGTTATTCCTATTGTTACTTGCTCCGACCATCTTCCGATCTGCGTAGAACTGTCAAATGTACGAATGGGTAGTAGGGAGGGGGTTGTTGAAGCGAAGAATACGGTACGATTGCGAATCTGATATGAAGAGACGCAAGGAGGGAGGTATTTCTTAATAGTCTATCGCTCTCTGACCCACATTCTTGGAATACGGTCTCGGTACATACAATGAATGAGAATCTCATATCCTCTATTAAGACAGCGGCGTCGGGAGCGGGTATGATTGATAGGCCTTATTCTTCCTCTTTTGCGGAAAAGAAACCGTGGTATGACTGGGCCTGTCTTAAAAGTAGAAAAAAGCCCAAGGATTTCTAAAGTGTCTGGATTGCTCTTACGAACGCTAAGAAGACAAACTACGAGAAGCTTTTCCAGAATGATTTTGGACCAGCCAGAGGTACTGCAGAATTCTGGAGGGCAGTCAACTTTTTTAAGATTAGGCCTGCGTATGGATATAGTATCGACCTGCAAGAGTGGCAAGACTTTGCCAACTCGTTCTACCCGCCTAAACTTGGACTTGACCTTGCTTGGTCCGTAAATAAACATCCTCTCTTGGATGGGTCGATTTCCAGAAACGAAATAATTGCTGACATACGCAAATGTAAACCAGGGAAAGCTCCAGCTCAAGATGGCATTTCTGCGCAATTTTATAGAGCGTTTCCAGATTTAGGAGTGGATTACCTTGAATGTTTGTTCAGGAGGGTCTGGCAGAATGAGGAAGTTCCCTCAGATTGGGCAAATATTCTTACGTGCATGCTATTCAAAAAAGGTGACAAAAAGGATCCAGCTTCATATAAAGACATTGCGCTAGGGAACGTTATTACTAAAATATTTACGCGGATCCCCCTGGAAAGATTGGTGGGATGGATAAATGAGTGTCAGTGTTTGCCGGAATTTCAGGCGGGTTTCAGGGCGGCCAGAGGTTGTATGGACCATATCTTTGTTTTGAGCTCCATCGTACAGATCCATCTTTCCACTCCTGGTCGTAAGGTTGTTGCCTGTTTTATTGATTTCAAGAGAGCCTTCCCCTCAGTCAACCATGATGGCACCACTTCCCCAGTTGACGTGGAATGCGGAGTCCTTCAGGGTGAGCTTCTTAGCCCAATTTTCTTCATCTTAGCAATCGGGAGTTTAGAAATTTTTTTGCTGAGTCGTGGCCTTAGGAGAATTTAAATTCACCACCTGATCGAGGTTATCCTTTTGGCATATGCTGATGATATAGTTGAACTTGCTGACACTAGGATTGATCTCCAGAGAATAATTAATTCTATTGCTGAATATTGTAGGTTGAATTATCTAGAAGTGAATACAGCCAAGACCAATACCATGGTTTTTCGTAGGGGCAGACCTCCGTTGATACCAAAGTTCACGTTTGAGGGAACTCAATTGGAAATGGTCCGGGAATATTCCTACCTGGGCAAGCTTCTTAGAAGCTCGGGTACCTTTTCTTTGGCATGCACTTTGGCGTTAATTAAATAATTTAATTTATTTAATTATTTAATTAATTAATCTCTAAATTGAAAAAAATGTATTTGTTTCTTATGTCATTTAATTGAACTTTCTTCAAACGCGGTCGACCCTGCAGAAACTACTTTTTTTTTTATCTCTCAATTTTTCCTTACGAGACAGATCGCGCGCGCATTTTCGTCATTTAAGATGTTTTGTAATTATCTTTAAAATTTTCTTTACAGTTCGAATCAATTCGAAAGAATCTGAAACAATCAAAATCAATTTTTCAATCCCCTTCAACCCTTCTGAATCCGTGTTTCGACCCCAAATTGAATCCGAATGAATCCGCAGCTCACTCATCAATCCTTCTTCATTCATGTATCAGCACCAACTTCAATACGAACCCATCCGGAATCTATTTTTCAATATGTGCCTGTAATCCTTTTGAATACATGGGACTTGTTCAATTCAACCAGATGAATCCGACTGAATCCGACACCAATCTGAATGAATAAAAATGAATTCGAAACCATACACAAATCGGAAACAAACTTTCACTCCATCCGAGTGATTCGAAAATCAATCAGAATCGAACTTTCTTTCCTTTTAAATCCGTGCGTCAACATAAACTTGACACACATTTTAATCCTTTTCAAATCAGTACGCTTAATAAAATAAAATAATAAAAACTTTTGAGTAATCCTGAAAACGGTGAGAGTTACGCGAAACTGATAACATTTTCAGGGTTTTCTAAAGGGGGATGGTCCTCGGCCATCCCAACTTAAACCAGTGAACAAATTTCCAAAATAAAGAAAATAAAAATCTTGAATTATCTCGAAAACAGTCAGAGAAAATTGAAAACTAAGTAAATTATAAGGTTTTTAAAGAGGGGGTTTGTCTTCGACCAAATCGAACTAATCCAATGAAAATATTTTTTAAATACAAAAAAATGAAAATTTGGAGAAATCTTGAAAACGGTCAGAGATACGCCAAAACTGACAACATTTTCAGGGTTTTGAAGAGGGGAATCGCTTTCAACAAAAATGTTAAAATACCAAAAAATAATGAAAATGCTCCTCAACCACCTTGACCTATACCAGTAAACCAATTTTTAAAATTAAAAAAAAAAAATTTTGAATTATCTCTAAAAGGGGCGAACACGTGAAAAGTGACAAAATTTTAAAAATTTTACAGAGGAGATGAGTGATGAAATTTCAACTAAAATGAACAATCTTCAAACAAAATATTGACTTTTTAACAATACTGTGAAATTTTTCACAAAGTAGATTAATTTTTAACCAAAAAGACGAATTTTCAACAAAACCTTTTAACTTTTCAAACAAAAAAGATGCTTTTCAACAAAATTGTTTTTTTTTCCGAAAAAAAATGTTAATTGTCAACCAAATCCTTGAATTTTCTAACAAACTAGTTGAATTTTTAACCCAAAAAGACGAATTTTTATCAAAACCGTTGAATTTTTAACAAAAAAAAAAAAGACTTTTTCACAAAATTGTTGAATTTTCTTCAAAGTAGAATATGTTTTAACCAAAGAATTGAATTTTCCACCAATAAAATACAATTTTGACCGAGAAGATTAGTTTTCTACAAAGTAGACTAATTTTTAACCAAGGAATTGACTTTTCAACGAAGAACGGTTACATTATCAGTTTAAAAAATAAATTTACAACAACAACATAAAAACATTTTTTCAGCAAAATAGTTTAATTCCTAACAAAATATATGAACTTTCAACCATATAGTTGAATTTTCTACTAAAAAGATAAATTTCCAACGGAAAATGGAATGTTTAATCGTCATCTGAAAAAATAATTTTAACCCAAAAGAAAAGAAGTTTTACAAAATAGATGTATTTTCAACCAAAGGAATGAATTCTTAATTAAAATAGATGAAGTTATAAACAAGAAGAAGAATTTTCTTCAAAAAAGATGAATTCGAATTTTCAACAAAATAGTTACATTTTGAATAAAAAAAGAAAAGAATTTTTAACCAAAATAGATGCATTTTCAAACAAGAAGAATAATTTAATACCAAAACACATGAATTCTTAACTGGAAACCGTCAATTTTCAAGCAAAAAAAAAAAAATTCAACAAAATAGTTCGATTTTCAACGAAAAAAAATGAATTTTCAACTAGAAAAGATAAATTTGTAAAGAAAAAAAAAATTTCAACCAAACAACAATCATATTTTCAACAAAATAGTTAAATTATCTACCAAAAAATGAATTTTTAACCAAAATAGATGAATTTTCAATCAAGAAGAAGAATTTTCTACCAAAAAGATGAATTTTCAACCATATAGTTGAATTTTCAATTAAAAAAACTAAATTTTTAACCAAAAATGGAATTGTTACAAATGACTTTACTTTTGTTTACAATTAACTTTTTCAAATGACATTGCAACTATGCCATTTTTGGTTGCAAATTAATTTTTTTGAAATTTCGTCTTTTTTTTAGAAAACTATTTGTTTGAAAATTCCTTTCCTTCGTTGAAAATGCATTGCTTTTTGGTTGAAACAGATTTTCTTTTTGTTGAAATTTCGTATTTTTGGTAGAATATTATTCTTGTTGTTTGTGCATTCATTTCTTTGTTTAAAAATTTAACTATTCTGTTTCAAATTCGATTGTTTTTTTTTTCAAAATTATTTTTTTGAATTAAAAATGTAACTGTTTCATTTTTGGTTAAAAAGTTATATTTTCAAGTTGAAAATTCATTTCATCCGTTGAAAATTAAACTATTTTGTCGAAAATTAAAATTTTCATCTGAAAATGTAACTATTCCCCTTTTAGTTAAATATTCTTTTTTTTAGTTTAAATATTCATTTTTGAAGTTGAATATTTGACAATTTTGTTGAAATTTTTTTTTGAAAATTTATCTTTTTCAGTGGAAAATTCATCGTTTTTGGTTGAAAATTAATCATCTTGTTTAAAAATTCATTTTTTTGGTAGATAATTCAACTATTTTGTTGAAAATTCGATTGTTGTTTGGTTGAATTTTTTTTTTTTTGAAACTGAAACTGTATCATTTTTGGTTGAAAATTTATCTTTTCTAGTTGAAAATTTATTTATTTTTTGTTGAAAATTTGTTTTGTTTTTGCTTGAAAATTGACAGTTTTCAGTTAATAATTCATGTTTTTTGGTATTAAATTATTCTTCTTGTTTGAAAATGCATCTATTTTGGTTAAAAATTCTTTTCTTTTTTGTTGAAAATTTAACTATTTTATTGAAAATTCGATTGTTTTTTAACTGTATCATTTTCGGTTGAATTTTTTCTTTTTATTTCAAAATTTAACAATTTTGTTGAAAATGTTGTAGTTTTCTTTTAGCTTGAAAATTGACCTTTCTCGGTCATGAATTCATCTTTTTTGAAGAAAATTATTCTTCTTGTTTAAAAATTCATCTATTTTAATTAAGAATTCATTTCTTAGGTTGAAAATACATCTATTTTGTAAAACTTCTTTTCTTTTGGTTTAAAATTATTTTTTCAGGTGAAGATTAAACATTCCATTTTCCGTTGAAAATTTATCTTGTTAGTAGGAAATTCAACTATATGGTTGAAAGTTCGTGTATTTTGTTAGGAATTAAACTATTTTGCTGAAAAAATGTTTTTATGTTGTTGTTGTTTTATTTTTTAAACTGATAATGCAACCGTTTTTCGTTGAAAAGTCATCTATTTTGTTCAAAATTCGTTTTTTTTGTTGATTCGACATTGATTTATTCAATTTTGAATTCCTGTTTTCGGTAGAAAATTATTGGTTTGAAAATTTAATTATTAGTTTGAAAATTCAATTTTTTTGCTTGGAAATTAAAATATTTTTTTGAAACTTTTAATTTTTTGGGTGTAATAATTATGTTTTTACTGAAAATGAAACTATTCCATTTTTGGTAGAAACTTTATATTTCCTCGATGAAAATTCAACTATGTGGTCGAAAATTTATGTATTTTGTTGAAAATTCGCCTTTTTGGAAGAATATTAGTCTTTTTGTTTGTAAATTAAATTCTTTGATTAAATATTTCACTATTTTGTTGTAAATTCGATTGGTTGTTTTTATTCAAAATTAATTTTTTGAACTGAAAATTTAAATGTTGTATTTTTGGTTCAAAATTAATCTTTTCACTTGAAAATTAATTTCTTTCGTTGAAAATTGAAATATTTTGTTAAAAATTCAATTTTTCATGCGAAAATTTAAATAGTCCATTTATGGTTGAATACTAATTGTTTTAGCTTAAAATTCGTCTCTAAAGTTGAAAATCGAACAATTTTGTTGGAAAGTTTTTTTCTTTCTTGAAAAATTATATTTTTATTTGAAAATTCATCTTCTTTGGTAACAAATTATTATCCTTGTTTGAAAATTCATCTATTTTAGTTAAGAATTCATTTCTTTAGTTGAAAATTCGTGTTTTTTTTGGTTAAAAATTAATTTTTTCAACTGTAAACTTAAGTATAAACTGAAATTTTCAGTGAAAAAATGTATTTTTTTAGTTATTTCTTAGGTTGAAAATTTAACTATTTTGTCGAAAATTCGTTTTTTATTTGTTAAAATAGTATATCATGCACCTAGGGGGAGAAAAAGTGCCTCTCCCCCTTGGCGCATACGATATTTTTTATAACAAATGGATGATTTCAGACCTTTCTCGAAATACAGTCATGATTTCAGTCCATAATAGATTTTGTATAATGAAGCATGAAATTAATGTTAACCTAATTTATGGTAATTTTAGAGGTGATTTGTAACTTTCCATAAATTATCCAAAATCCATTTTGAAAAATTTCCCTAAATTACCGGAAATTTATGAAAATTTTGGTCATTCATGGTAATTTATCAGGTAAATATGGTAAATTACCATAAATTACCCAAAATTCAGATTTA
>CAKNYM010050457.1:164213-189131 GCA_932195095.1 Andricus curvator
AATTTCCATAAATTTCCGGAAATTTATGAAAAATTTCGGTCATTTATGGTAATTTTACAGGTATATATGGTAACTTTCCATAAATAACCGCAAAATTCTATTATCTGCAACCAACATTTCCTTACAGTCTTTACGGTGAGTGGGCTGATAACCATAAAATGCGAGCTCATAGATGCATAATTTTCATTATTCACCTCTGACGTCACTTTTTAGTCCCTAGGGAGTAAAAACTACTTTTTACTCCCTAGGGAGTAAAAAGTAGAGCTTTAGCCCCGCTTCATAGGCGTCGAAAAGGGCTGAAATCGTGCATGTGTCATAAAAATTAATTTTTTACTAATAATATGACTAAGATATGCAGCACAAATTTGAAACATTTGAGGCCCTGAAATCTTGTCTCCTATGTATATATTTACATAAAGTAAATGATATTTTCCTCTTCTCAATAAATCTAATGATTCTAAGGTCATTCGGGATTTTAGAACCGGAATAAATTTGGAGAGCAGCTAGATCATAATTCGTAAAGTGGGACGAGCTCGGGTTCGTGCTCGTGCATTTTCGGCTTTATACGAAGCGGTCTACGCAGCATGTAACAGAGCCGACTCACCGACACGCTACGTTTGCATGTGTTGCTCCGAGATGGGAAAGGGGTGGGGGCCGAAAAATCCCACGTTCTGGAGACTCCGGGGTGAGGTAAGTGAGAGGTGGGATGGGTGGGGAGTGAAAAGAGAGGAATTGAGAAGAGGGAAAGTAGATGAGGGAGAAGTAAGGGAAGGAGAAGTATAGGAGTGGAAATTGGGGTATGTAGAGGATAGAGAAGTTGGGAAGTGATGGGATTGGAAGTGTTGAATGTGAGGGGAGGGGAAGTAGAGAAAGAAGTAAGGAAAGTAAGGGAGCAGAAAGTAGGAGAAGTGAAGGATGTGAACAATGTGAGGGGTTGGGATGTAGAGGAGGGAGAAGTGAGAGAAGTGAAGGGGGTGAGGAAAGTGAGAGGGTGGGACAAGTTGGGAATGAAAGTAGAGGAATTGAGGACAGAGAAAGTAGATGAGGGAGAAGTGAGGGAAGGGTAGGGAGGAGAAGAAGAAGAAGTATGGAAGTGGAATTAGGGGAAGTAGAGAATGCAGAAGTGATGGAAGTAATACGATTGGAAGCGTGTGATGTCAGGGGTTGGGAAGTAGGAGAAGTGAGTATGAGTGAGGGATAGGAGGGGAGGGGAAGTAGAGAAAGAAGAAGTAAGGAAAGTGAGGGGGTAGAGAGTAGGAGGAGTGAGGGATATGCCGAATGTTAGGGATTGGCGTGTAGAGGAAGAGAAAGTAAGAGAAGTGAAGGGGGTACGAAAGTGTGGGGGTGGGATGCGTGAGGAATGAATTTAGGGGAGTTGAAGAGATGAAAAGTAGATAAGAGAGAAGTGAGGAAACTGAGGGGTGGAAAGGAGGGTTAATGAGGGGTCGTGCAGTGTGGGAAGGGAAGTAGTGGAAGTGAGTTAAAGTGAGGGGATGGGAAGTGAGTGATGTGATGGAAATAGAAGCAGGAGAAGTAAGGGTTTACTTTATGACATTCACATATGTGTATGAAAGATGCTAAGAGGATATAAAAGGCAGTTTGAATGGAAAAATACCAAGAGAAACTTAAAAAAACGCGGTAAAAGTTTCAAAATGCATTATGTTTCACACATTCCCATATAAAATATATAGAGATCTGGCCAGACTATATATGCCAAACCGAAGTATATTCAAATAAATATCCTCGTAATTATCCTTATATTGCATGTACCCTTTTAATTTTTGTAAAATGATAGCTAATGAAATTTGAGGAAAAGTCAGGGAATTTAAAGTCGCCTGCTCAAACAGACGTATACGAAAAAAAGAATTTAAATCGCAAAAGGTCTGGCTGGACCCATGTGCCAAACGAACGGTTAATATTTCAAGATTTAATGTGTGAATGATTTGGCAAGATGTTGTATTCCACTTACGAACAGAATCAAGGAACATCACAAACGTGAAGTGCAGCATTAAGACGAAGATCTTCATGTTGCTGCAGACACAGAGAGATGATTTGTAACGAATTTTTTGGACCAAAGCTAACTGGATTTTGAATATTTTTTGCTTGCCTATATACTAGCCATTGTCTTATTATTTACGAAAATTCTTGTCGACATGTAGGTCGCTGATTGGCGTTTCGTAAAGCGCGTTCTTATTGGTACATAATAAACAAACTTTCATATGTACGAATAGCCCAGGTGGTACATACCAAACCCCTTTCCCTTTTCAGGCTCCACCAATCAAGTTTGCAAGATTTTCGAATTCGTTTTCAAAACCCGGAAGATTGTACGCTTGGCCATGAGATAAGGAAACGTTATTTGTGCGAGTACATCCGATGAGGGTCTAGATTCTTGATAAAATTATCCAAATCATGGATTCTATGTAATTTCTTCTGTCGAATTAAATTGCGCAATCAGTTTTACCGTGACTCGCATATTTCGAGATATTGTTTAAACAAGCGAAGCCTCGGTAGAGATAAAGTTGGATCAACAAGGATGTTTTGGAACACGGGAAAAATTGCATTGGCATGTATGATTGTTTGTTTAAATTATTGAAACCGATTCAATGTGAAGGCATGATGGAACCAACGAAAAATGTTATTGACAATGAATTTGGAAAATTTACATTCTGAAAATGTGCGAAATTGATGTCTTATAAAAACTATTTCTTTGCGCGAGCAATCTCATTTGCTGTACTACTAAGATAACATTGAAAATATATTTATCGCGATTGTCTGAAGTTTGACACTAATGGTTTCTAAATTTATAAAACCAAATTTTCATGAATGTAAGAGAACGCAATTTCCATGTCAGAAGGCGTGAAGCTACCTCAAATAAGAATAAGGGTGACCAACCTACAGTAGATAATGATACTAGAGTAGATGAGCATTAATTATAAGCACAAATATTAGAGAATTAATAATCAATTCTAATTTCAATATTTTAACAGGTATGTGTGTGTTTGTGTTACACTGTTAAAAATAGTATTAAATTTAATATCTCAAGCATATGAAATCGCTATTTAGGTACGCGTTTATTAAATTTCATATACATTCATGATCATCGTTCAGATAATTCCATTTTACACAAAATCAAAATAAGATTAGCAGTAATTTTCGTTTCTTAATAATAAAACATGGTACCTTCTTACAATTATTCAAAAATAAAATTGGATTTGAAGTCTGAAAGTTCAATTACGTAAATAAATGACAGACCTAACCTACAATCAACTGTACTCACATTAAATTTCTACCATTCAGGGCAAATTTTGGAAAGAATTCAACATGTACGTTGAACTTTAATCATAAAAAGCAATTCAATCGACGAATTCTATATTATTACTTCAACTGCGAATATTTGATAAGATTTAAAGAAATAAAAGCACTTTGAGTTTTCAAGCACCTGTATATTATATTTAAATTTTAATGTATATTAAATTTCAACTAACGTGTATTCAAATGACTTCATATACATTTGTATTAAATTTAATACAGATTTTTCTAACCGTGATATTTTTATTTCTAATATCTTCAAATTAACCGCAGGATTTCTGAAAATAACAATTATTGCATTTTCCTAGCACTTTATAATATTTTGAAAATAGATTTTTTACAATAAAACTTTTTTCATTAACATAATTTAAAGTTGATGCAAGAATATTGAAGATTCCTCGGTTTGAGACAAACCGATTGACCTATAATATTAATAAATTTCATTAAAGTGTAAGGAAGCTACGGTAATACTTAATATTTGTACAAACGGTTTTTTAAAGTAAAAATTTTCACTTTAACATAATTCAAAATTGATGAAAGAACGGAAAATATTTCTTGATTCCAGGTCAACTGATTGACCTATGATATTGATACACTTTATTAAAGAGTAAGGATTTATGCTGTTTTATATATTTTAAATAAAAAAAAATGTCTTTTCTACTATGAAAGATGGCTTTTTAACAAAATACCTGCATTTTCAATCAAAAAAATTAATTTTTGAACATAATAATTGAATTGTCAACCTAAAAATATAAATTCCCAACAAAAAGTGTCATAGTTTATATTTCAATCAAAAAACATGAAAAATATACAAAAAAAAGTTTTTTTAAAACCAAAAAGACGAATTTTCAACAAATAAAGATTTTTCACTGAAGAAAGAAAATTTTACCTAAATTGTTGAACCTTCAAGCCAAAAGACGAATTTTCTCTACGACAATTGAATTTATAAACAAAAAATATGACTTCAGCAAAAAATGATTTTTCCACGAAACTTAAGCCTTCAATAAAAAAAAATTGTTAACAATGTAGTTTAACTTTAACCCAAGTAGTTGAATTTTCAATTTAAAAAGATTAATTTTCAACAAAATAGTTAAACTTTCAACCAAAGAGATGAATTTTCAACTAAAAATATAACTCTTAAAAAAATGATTTCTTAACAAAGTGATTGAACCAAATCTTTCAAATAAAATAGCAAAGAAGAATAATTTTTAACCAAAAAGATGCATTTTCATAAAAAAAAGAAATTTCTACCAAAGCGGATGAATTTATAAAGCAAAAAGATAAATTAAAAAAAAATATTTGAATTTTCTGTTTAAAAAAATTTTAGTTGACTTTTCACCATCAAAATATGAATTTTTTGACCAAGAAAGACGAATTTTTATCCAAAAAGGATGACTTTTTAACAAAATTGTTGAATTCTCTACCCAATAGTTGCATTTTTATCCAAAAAAGATGAAATTTCTCTTAAAACAGATGAATTTTTATTTAAAACAAAAAAAATTTTTGAAAAAATAGTTGAATTTTTATCCAGATACAGAAAAGCTTTCAATTCATTTTTTAACACCAAAATATGAATTTTAAACAAAAAGTAAATTTTCTACGAAATAGTTCAATTTTAAACAAAATAGTAGAATTTTCAATTAAACGTATGACTTTTTAACACAATAGTTTTTTTTCAACCAAACAGATCCATTTTCATCCAAGAAAAATGAAATTTCTCTTAAAACAGATGAACTCTTAATTTAAAAAAATAAAACAAATTTTCAAAAAAATAGTTGAATTTTCATCCAGAAAAGATTTTAGTTGTCTTTTGAACACCAAAATATTAAATTTAGCCCAAAAGTAAGTTTTCTACAAAATAGTTCAATTTTCAATAAAACAGCAAAATTTGCAACCAAAAAGTATGACTTTTCAACAAAATCGTTGAATTTTAAACCAAACAGTTGCATTTTTATCCAAGAAAGATGTAATTTCTGCTAAAGCAGGTGAATTTTCAAATCAGAAAGACAAATTTTCAAAAAAGAGTTGAATTTTCAACCGAACAGTTATATTTTTATTCAATGAAGATGAAATATTTCTTTTAAAACAGATGTAATAAAAAAAATTAATAAATTTTCATCCAAAGAAGATTCCAGTTCACTTTCCAACACCAAAATAAGAATTGTAAACTATTACTTAGTTTTCTGCTAATTAGTAGAATTTTTAACAAAAAAAAATAACTTTTTAACATCTTAGTAGTAAGGGGCAACTATGGGCCGCCAGTCAGCCTACCCCCACTCCTCGGTGTTTGCCCAAACGTCTGGCGCCTACCCCCACTCCTCGGCTGTCTGGGTCTTATCTCTTATCTCTTATCTAGACGCATGTGTTTGTTTTAAAGACTATTAATATGGGATGAGAAGGGATGGAAGCGAGAATTTCTAGGAAATGTATGTTGATATAAGGAATGATGCATTTTTAAAGGTCTGTATGACCCAATATTCTAAAGCTGGAATTATGGCTTCTTAAACTCTAGACTACTGCTGAAAGGAATAATTAACTTCTATGATTCTACTTTAATGACTTTTAATTAAGAAATGAATTGCAAAGTCAAATAATAAAACTTATTTTCTAAATAAAGAGGAAGATAAATAGCTTACATCTAAAAGATAGATATACTTAAAATAAGCGATTATTATCATCATTATGATGACTATTATTATCATTATTATTACAATAAACTATTATATGATGAATGTTACATGACATGGTAAGTTTTAAAATTGTAAACTATAATATAGTCCTTCAATTGGTCCAAGTGCATATATTGCTAAACATATATTTTGTTCATACATTATGTAAAATTATGTAGCTATTGACTGCTGGGCCTGTGATTTCTAGAATACAAATAAAAATGAAAACAGACGAATTTCAGTCTCAAGTTTTGAGCATCTAGTCAAGATTTTGTGTACACTTGAACTTTGAATAGTTAAATCGCTTTCGATTAGTCAGTATATCATTACATCTTATGAACGATTAATATTTCATTATTGGATTTAAAAAAATGTTACGAATTGATGTTCTATATCAAACGTAGGAGTTGATTGGGTAAAATTCTTTAATAATTGAATTTTTGAAATTCTAAATAACTCTACGTTTTAAATGTTAGCATAAATACATTCTGAAATCATTTTTCCAGGCCAAAATGTTATTTTTCTCAACAATATATACAATATAGTCCTTTAGCATTACTTTATCTTTAGAACAAAGAAGCAATTTTTACGAACTTTTAGCATAAATATGCGCCCTCATGATCGTTTTTCTCTACTTGGCCTTCTATGCACCCATTAATTTTTACTGAACTTCTCGAATGTAATAAGTGAGGTCTGATGGTGAGACAAGACTAGACTCGAAACGTAACACTAATTTTTATCCAATATTGTATTCAATAAAACTTTTCACTGGTCTGGAAGTCGTTAGTGTACATGTTTTGATTTTCCGCATTCGTTGGTTTCTTTCATACGTGAAACCGAAAAGACCCAACCATCTTACATACTCATTTTATAATTATAGGTAAGAATTTAATCTGTTCTTTAGTTAAAAGTAAATTATATTGTGTTTCCAATTAGTAATAATATCGCTAGAAATAAATAACAGTTTTATGTACCTTCGCTTGTTTAAAATTCGAAATTATACACTTTTCTTCAAAAACTTTCAAGGATCCGAATGCTGAAACATAGTTCGAGTAACTAGAGATAAATGTGAATACACATACAAAATCTTTAGAACATGTCGCAAAAGTTCAAAAGTGTTCGAGGGGTATTTAGGAAACTGTTGTTTCGCTTAGTTTAATTTGATATTAAACAAAAATACATTTTTTATAATGTCGTTTTGTCATTTAAACAAATATATTATTAACAAAGAAAAAGTTTCTAAACAGTTTGCAGCATCAATAATGAGAAAGTTAGTGAAAGGTAATGAAAATCAAAACTTCTGACAATAGGTAGTATCTCGTATAATAAGAAATATATGAAATTTTACATAATACACAATAAAAATAATATAAAATGTTGGTGTGAAAAGCAAAACAAAAAAAGACTCTCTTTAAGTACGAATAGCTTCGAATAGTTTCGTAGACGTCACAATATGACACAAAAATGTTACATAGCATATATGGAGAATAAAAGAATATCTTCGTCAATAATTCATGGTAAAGCAATGATTGGAAGAATATGTTTTTCTTAAATTGTACTGCGCGTATAATATTGTTGTATCTAGTTCTGGTAACCTATGTATAGTGGGTTCCACATTAATATATATTGATGTTTTATTCTAGCCCAACTGTAAACATTTCTTCCAGTTTCCACCAAGGATCTCAAAATTGTTCATTGAATCATGGATTTTATACACACTTCACCTAGATCTATATATATATATATATATATATATATATATATATGTGTGTATGTATTTACACTATATATCTCTTTCACTGATCATCTGACTTTGGCTAATGTCTTCTTGAATAAAAGTCAAATAAAAAGATTAATTTCTCCAGTGTGATAGTGATGAACTCGAAATTTTGAGTTATATTTAACCTGAGATGGACAGTTATCCGAGCATCAGCATAAGAGTTTTTCGTCGAAATCTAGGAAATTTTTAAGAAAAAGAGAAAGTTTCACCTACTACGTTTAATTTTCAAAAGTCAAGCTCGAATATCTTCCAGCAACAAAATTAAAGATTTTTTTATTGTTGTTTCGATATCTGAATCTAAGTAAAATTTTCTTCTGAATTAGATACATTTTCAGAAATAAAACTATTACAATGAAATAGAAGCCTGGAAATTTTTACACCTAAAAATCAGGCTGCAATTTATCAGTACATAAGCCTGACCACGTTTAGCGAATTGGTTAAAACTTAGGATGGAAAGTACAAGAATTTTCTACTGTGTAAAGTTCTTTATCATTTTTTTTTTATAAATAAGGCCCAAGACTTATAACATTTTTCGTATCAAGAACAAAAAAAAAGTTTTTTTTCTCATATTTTTGTTAAAAACAAAATGTAGAAGTAAAATAATAATAATAATAATATCCTTCGAGTTCAGAAAAGAACGAAACTTTTTGATGCATCTGAAATGCAGTGAGCTTTTCTTCAAATTTTTTCTCATTTTCATTAATACAGACAAATTCCCAGTTTTACAATTGTTTGGTATCAAAACAAAGTGAGACTTTCTTCTAAAGTGTCTTATTTTCCAAAACAAATTAAATATCTTCCTATTTCATTTTCAAAAGAGAACGAAAATTTTGCCTTTTCATCTCGATTTCGAAACCCGTTGAATGTTTTTCCGAAATTAGCTCAATTTTTGAAACAAAAATGAAATTATCTGCATTCACCATTATGTTTCTTGAAGAAAAATTTGGTTCAGTTTTTTATTTTGTTTTTAGAAACAAATATAACGAAAAGCAAGTAGAGGGAAGATGTCCAATACAGATGATCTGCGTGTCCAGAGAATCTAAAGGGGTATCTAATGAATTATGCAAAGAAATGTGTCATAATCACTGAATATCTATGACTACTCTGTCATATATTGACATCATGTAGAAAAGTTATATTCGCCTGCTTTTTCTATTCAAGTTTTATTCAAAATGAAATGTATTTTATATATTTGACACTGATTCTCCATCCCACTTTCAACTGATATTTGAGAAAAACAGGACCATGAAAAATGTTTTCACTCATATACTTATGTTCAGAAGACATTATTCTCGTGCTGTTTGCGGAAAAAAGTTGTTCTACCTAGATCGTAAAATATAAACCCAGATTTGATAGAAGATGTACAGTGGCTCACAAAGAATGGATTAGACTAATTAAAGAAAAAATATTGAGGTTAATGTTGTCTAAATGCATAAGAGAATTTTCTGTCCTGACATTTTTACGGTTGGTAGATTGGCAAGTATGTATCGTCTGTACTTCACGTACATAATACCTAAACATTTTATAGAGTTATTAACACTGGCAATCATTATGCTGATAAAAAAAGCAACGTTTAGTAGGATGACGAAAGATTGCGTAAAAGATAAACCATGTAAATGAATATATCAACTTTAAGAAAGATATTTAGAAACTTGATCTCTGACAAAGTTATCTTGTGTAATAAATTATGCAAAAAGGGTTTAAGTTTTTCAATTATTGTTTCGACATCTGAAATAAAGCGAATTTTTTTCCAAATTTGATTAATTGTTAGAAGGAAAACTTTTACAATCCAAATAGAAGGCTGCAAATTGTTCCACCTACAAATCAGTCTGCAATATATCAAGGCATAGGCCTGACCGCCTCTAGCAAGGCATCTATTGGTTTAACTTCGGGATGGAAAGTACAAGAGTTTTGTACTATGTAAAGTCCTTTCCTATTTTGTTTGTTTTTATAAATAAGGCTTAAGACTCGTAACATTTTTCGCATCAGAAAGAAAAAGAAACCTTCTTCTAATAGTTTTATTGAAAAAAAGAAATACAAAATAATAATAATAATATCCTTCCAGTACAGAAACGAACGAAACTGGTTCAGTCATCTGAATTGCAGTGGTCTTTTCTTCAAATTCTTCCTAATTTTCGTAAATACAGCCAAAGTCGCCAGTTTTACAAATTTTTGGTATCAAAACTTCTAATATGTCTAATTTTCAGAGGAAAAATTAAATGTCTTCCTATTTCAATTCCAAAAAGAGAACGAAAGTTTTGCATTTTTATCTCGTTTTTCGATACATGTTGAATATTACTTCCAAATTTGCTCAATTTTTAGAATAGAAATGAAGTTATCTGCATTTACAATTATTTTTCTCAAAGAAAATTTTTGTTCAATTTTCATTTCGTTTTAGAAACAGATATAACGAAAATCAAGTAGAGTGAAGGTCTTCAATCTTGCATTAGATGATCCGCGTGGTCAAAGAATCGAAGGGATATCTAACAAATCATTCAATAAAATTTGTCATAATCACTGAATATCTATGACTTCTCTGTTGTATATTGACGTCTTGTAGAAAAGTTATATTCACGTGCTTTTTCTATCTGAGTTTTATGTAAATGAAATGTGTTTTGACATTTCGCACTGATTCTTCATTCAATTTTTAACTGACATTTGAGAAAAACAGGACTCTTTAAAATCTTCTCACTCTCATACTCAGGATACTTATACTTATACATATTGTTACATTATCGTCTATTTAACCGGGGATCGATTCTGTGTTTATTCACTTTCTCAATTTAATCATAATTGTAGTTGGCCGATTATCATTAATGATCTTCAATTTACTAAAAATTATAGAATTTTTAGTAATAGTTCTGTTGCAATTTTGAACTTATCTCAATGATATTTATTTTCATTGAGAGATTCGTTCAAAATGCATTTACTTTTTCCTGGCCAGTAAATTGCAACCAACTATAAAAGTTGACTCCAATACTGGTAGGACGTTAAAATTAGCCCTAAACATTTTATAACCAAATTTAAAATTAAAAAAAAAACAGATTGCGGATTCACTCAAGGGAGAGATGATTGCGTAATTCTTATGATTTTAAGTTATTTTAATAGATCTTCCTTATAAAATCTTTAAAGATCAATACACATAATTTATCACTAGTTACGTGCTTTCATCGCACAACGAGGTCCTTATCGTCAAATAAGGTGCAGGGTCGTTACGAGAAATCACAATTTTGAATTTAATTAAGTTTTTATAACTGAATTTTTGCATTCTCCTCCATTTTCCTTATTTTGCTTTGTTTATAGATCCCAAACTCTACTCGCACAACGAGGTCCTTATTATTCAATAAGGTGCAGGGTCGTTACGAGAGATTCAATTTTATTTATGTTCAAACTCACTCGCACAACAAGGTCCTAATGTTTTAAATTAGGTTCAGGGTCGTTACGAGGAGTCACATAATTTTGGTTTTTATTTAAATTAAAATAAATTGCCAATCAACATTTAATATACAAGCATGCACAACAAGGTCCTCATAAACATACAAGGTTCAGAGTCGTTACAAACATAACATATAATTAAATTTTTTATAAATCCCCAAAAACTCACATTTATTATTTCAATTCAAAAACAATGAATTGAAATAATTTATAAAGTACAACAAGGAAAATCTCAGATATTTAACTTCCTTTGAATCAACTATATTTTATTAAACTTTCTGTCTCCAATGACAGGTATGCAAAGTGAAGCTCCTTCCTCAAAGAGGGTCGAGTAAGAAGTCCATTGGTACCGATACCGGGATCGATATTTATAAGGTGCATTGGTCCGACGCTACCCCTACTAATCAGCTGATGGCGCGCGCAATCGATTGTATGATCTGATGATTTCTTGAATCCTCCCCTCGTTACACCTGCTTGTTCACTTATGAGTCAGAGGCGTACCAATACAAATATTCGCCCGGAACTTTATAATTTCATTATAATTATGAACATAGAACGGACCGTCTTAATATACTTATACTCTTATATTCGGGAAACATTGTTTTTGTGCTACATGCGGCGAAAATGTTTTTCTACCTAGATTGAGAATAATAAACCCGTATTTGGTAGACGATGTATCATGCGTCAGAAACAGTTGATAAGACTAATTTAAAAACAATATTAAGCTTAATATTGTCAAAATGCATAACCAAATTTTCTATTCTGACATTCCGAATATTTTGGGAGGTCAGCACGTGTGTATCGCCTGTACTTTAACGTAAATAATACCTAAACATTTTATAGAATTGTTGACACTGGCATTCATTATGTTTATACAAAAGCAATATTCGGCAGGACAACCAACATTTTCGTCAAAGATAAACCAAGTAAATTATTATATCAACATATTTGAAAAGTTTATAAAGTTAACTGAGAACCGATATTTTCAGTACAAGAACGAAGTCTAGGGCATTGTATGTCTCAGTTTAACCATTTTAAAAAAGATATTTAGAATCTTAACCTCTGACAAAGTTATCTTGTGTAATGAATTATGCGAAAAAATATTTTAACCAAGCAAAGTATGTTTCCAGTCATCAGTATGTTTGTCTCATTAGAGTCAAATATATTATACCTATAAAAAAGAAAGAAAAGTGAGAAAAATAAAAGAGTCAGTGAGACCACTGATGGTTGGGAACATGTTTTTCGTTAAGTCTTCTGTATATTTCGTTGCACAAGATGACTTTGTAAGAGATTATGTTTATGAATATCGGTCTTAAAAATACTTAAAAAGTTCCATTTATTGAATTCGAACGGTGCTAATGTGTGTGTTTGCACTCGAGGATACACATGGACTCAAATAGCATGGTCTTATAAATGGTTAATTTTTGTAAATGTTTAAATATAAACTTTTTTTCTCTCAAGTCTTAATTACGTAAAGGATTCATTCTAATTTAGATGTGTCTAACTTTCTAGTTTGGTTTTAGAAAGAACATCGTTACCCAATAGGAAATTACAGACTTGGACCGATGCTTACAACTGGCGCGGTAGCGCGCCAAGAGCAATTTTCCAACACTTGGCTAGGCAATCCTGGCGTGGTACGGATATTGACACTGGATCTGCACTGTGCCTAATCTAAGTTCCAATATCGGCAGACCAGTATCGACCCAGTACGGATTCTGTGTAGTATTAAACAAAAATCAGCCCTGATTCTACGGGCTAATGCCAACTTCAAGCCCAACAGTGACACGACAATGGCACAGTCTAGGGCACAGAGCTGACTATAACAAATAGTAAAAGCGCCCGATCTTGCCAGGGTACTGGCACGATACTGGCGTAGTGCAGTCCACATAAGACGACAAACCATTGTCTCACAATCTTCTGCCGGGCCTGGGCGGAATAATGGCACGATAGTGGTGTCGTACAAATTTAAAAAAAAGGCGAACTGTTGTCCGATGTTTTTTTGCCGGATCTCGGCGGAGTACTGGCATGATACTGGTGTAGTAAAGATTATAAAAAACGGCAAAATATTGTCTCACGACTTTGTGCAGGACCCGGGCGGAGTAATGGCACGATATTGTTGTCGTACAAAAAAGGCGTTTTGCCGGATCTCGGCGGAGTACTGGCATGATACTGATGTAGTATAGACTACAAGAAAGGGCAAACTATTGTCTCACGACTTTTTGCCGGATCTCGGCCGAGTAATGGCATAATACTGGTGTAGTAAAGATGATAAAAAACGGCAAAATATTGTCTCACGACTTTGTGCCGGACCCGGGCGGAGTAATGGCACGATATTGTTGTCGTACAAAAAAGGCGTTTTGCCGGATCTCGGCGGAGTACTTGCATGATACTGGTGTAGTATAGACTACAAGAAAGGGCAAACTATTGTCTCACGACTTTTTGCCGGATCTCGGCCGAGTACTGGCATGATACTGGTGTCGTACAAATTTTAACATATGGCCGACTGTTGTCCCATGTCTTTTTGCCGGATCTCGGCGGAGTACTGCAATGGTAGTAGCGTAGAACAGACTATATGAAACGGGATGAGTAATAAATTGCGGACGTCACTTTTCAGTCCGTCAAAAGTAGAGCTTTAGCCCCGCTTCATAGGCATCGAAAAGGGCTGAAATCATGCATGTGTCATAAGAAACAATAAAAATAACACCAATTTTTAAAGAATAGGTGTTATTTTGAATGTGTTTAACCTTTTTTTTTTTAGTGCTCCTCAGGGATTCAGATACATCAATTTTTTGAATATTTGACAGCAAAAAAATATTTGATATGAACTTTTTTGTCATTTAGAATGTTTACTAGCGGCGAAAGCCGCTAGTGCAGTAGCAATACTGGTAGTCTGTACTGAACATCATTATCATTTCTGCCTCATGCCAGTACATCGCCAATACTGGTGCCCAGTACTTCACCGGCTTCTTTGACAGTACTCATTCACCGTACTGTGCTAATACTTACTTCCAGTATACCATTAAGCCATTTCCCTTTCAGGGTAGGCGTGAGTACTTCAGTACTTCACTATTACTTATACCCACGACTGCCCCAGTATTAAATCACAGTACTTATAGTCATTACTGCGCCAATACCGATGCCCAGTACAGTATTTTAGTACAGACCCGAAGTTGGCAATCAGTACTAAACAGCGTTATCATCCCAAGATTACGCCACATCGACGCCAGTATTGGCTATCAGCACCATGCCAATGCTGTCGAACTCTGGCCAGTACTGACCCAATGCTGCGCCAGTTGTTAATTTCCCATTGGGTATGAGTTCAAATCGTTCTGACACCCTGCGGGCACCTTTCTTCATACATACAATTTTCATTTTTGTTTTAAAAACTAACTTGAAACTTTGCTTACTTCCCTCAAAGGCATGACAAATATTATATTGGACTGTATAAGTGTGGAACAAAATGCCCAATTCAATCCAGTTCTTGTATCTTGTAAAACTTCTTCCAGAAAAATTTTCCTAGTTTTGTCGATAAATACCCCAAATTCCTTCGTTTCTTCATACCTATTATTAGAAACTTTTTTTTTTCAAAATTCCCCCAAAAATACTGAGAAAGTCAACAAATAAATCATATGGATGTGAATGAGGGCTTAAATACCTTACGAAAATTTTAACTAAATATATAATTGTCTGTGTGAAAACACATGCTGTGGCAGAAAAATTAATTTTTACGACTTTTGATACAATCTCTCGAAAACATGAAGTTTAAAATGTGTATTAGGTGTAATTCTTGTAGGTAAAGTTACACAAACTTCAACTTAAACTAAGAGAAATTTGCATTTTGAAGATAGCAACTGCTATAAATTGGTATTGTAGGATGTTAGGAAATCATTTTGTCAATGTATATTTGGCCGGGACGAGATGGGGGTCTTCGCTTTTTACGTTAATCTACAAGGTACTTATATGTACTTATATGTATACAAAAATACGTACTGCCTGGACTTTTTTCTCATATTTCAAGATTTGCCAATCTAAAATAGCTTAAATATAATATTTTCAATTGAATACTTTTTTTTTAAAGTTGAGGATATGAATATACTGCGCTTAATTTAAAATGACTTGTGAATGTAGAGTAGGATTGGAAAACAGAAATGAAATTGCAAACAATTTTCCTTTTTGAACAGAAGCTTTTACATAAGTTTCCTTTAGTTTCAGAAACAACAACGCAATTGACATCGCATTTTTGCTATATTTGTCAACGTAAATCGTATGGGAATGGATTATCGTCCACTTTTGGGAAACTCTTCTGAAATTTCCTTTAGTTTCATAAGAATACTCAATTCGCAATTAGCAATTCGCTATAAAATATTTCATGTATAAACTGAGTTTACGGACAAAACAAATAAGTAGCGAACTTCTGAAGTTTCATCATGCGTGAATAGAGAATTAAACATAGTCTAATTGACATCTTTAACGAAATATACGTTCGTCATTTTGACAAAATTTCTTGAACCTCAGTTCACCCAAAGTAGCATTTCATCACATTTTTCACATATTAAGAATATACTTTTTTAATTTCTCTCACAGGTAATAATTACGAATAAAAACACATATTACAAAAAAAATCACGCTACACATTATACTTTCTTCATTAATCTTGCCCAATTTAAACACATATTACTTACATTATAACTTTAACTATTCAGTAGGGGTTTTGGTGATCAATACTTCCTACACCTCATGTCAAAATATTCACAGAGAGATGGATCTGCTCATTCACAAAAATGCAAACTTGTTATAATGAAAATTGTTAAATTTTCAACCAAACAGTTGCATTTTTGTCCAAAAAAAATGAAAATTCTACTAAAAATGATGAATTTTTAAATCAAAAAGACAAATTTTCAAAAAAAGAATTGAATTTTCATCCAAAAGGATGCCAATAGCCTTTTGTACAGAAAAATACAAATTTTAAACAAAAAGTGAATTTCCTAGGAAATAGTTGAATTTTTAACAAAACAGTTGCATTTTTGCCCAAGAAAGATGCAAAATTTCTACTGAACTTTTAAACTAAAAAGACAAATTTTTAGAAAAAATATTTTTCAACCAACAAATATTTCAGTTGAATTATCAGCAACAAACTATGAATTTTAAACAATATTATACGGAAGATCTTGAAATAGATTGTTTAAACAATTTATTATTGTTTTTAGCAATTTTCTCTTAGAATGGAGATAGAAAGTCGCAGTTTTTTCAAAAATTTCCCACATTTTGTCCAATCTTCAATTAGAAAGACGTGATAGTTCATTAATATTGACAAAAATAATTGTTTAAACAATTTTTAATTATTTTAAATAATATTAGCCTTCAGTAATGCTAGAAATTGCGGTTTTTTCTGAAAATTTCAACGTTTTATTCATGTTTCACTTGGAATGAATTGATATTCGATTTAATATAGCAAAAATAATTGTTTAAACAAATTATTATTGTCTATAGCTATCTTCATTTATGATGATGCCAGATAGTTGCGGTTTTTTCTGAAATTTTCAACTTTTTGCCCACTTTTCACTTAGCGAGGTAGTAATTAATGCAAGTTTATAAAAATAGTTGTTTAAACATTTTATTATTGTTTATAACTATTTTCTCTTTGATAAGTGCTAGAAAGTTGCGGTTTCTTCTGGAATGTTGAACTTTGCTCTGCCTCTTTAGTTATGAAAAAATGATTATTAAACATTAGAGAGAAACATATTTCAAACAATCTCTTTCTTTTTCGTGAATATATTTTGCTGAATGGGGCGGATATCAAAATATGTTCGATTCCAAATTTTTCTTCTACGCTTTGCAGTAAACTTCTTTTTGTAATTGAAACCAAAACTTTTACGAGTCATTTACACACCTAGGTCTCCCACATACTCCTAATTATTCAATTCTTTGTTTTTGTCTTTTGTATGAGATAGCTTGTTTGTTAAAATTAATTTTTTTCAACATTAGGAAAAGAGCAAAAAATTTTACTTCAAAAATAAAATACTATTTAAAAAATGATTCTTGTTGAGGTTCACTTATTATTTGTTCATAACTGAAAATCAAACAAAACTAAAGATTTTAGAAAAAACTACAGCTTTCTAGCATTACTCTAAGAGAACATAGTTATAAACAGTTATAAATTGTTTAAACAACTACGTTTGTTAACTTGCATTATTTATTACTTTACTGTAATAAAATGAATTAATGATTAACTTACCCCTTGTGAAAAGTAGGCAAATAATAATGTATCCTTTACGGTTAAAAATTTAACAATTTTGTTGAAAATTAGTTTTTTTGCTCAAACTTAATTTTTTATCAGAGTTTTTAACTGAAAATTTAACTATTCTATTTTCATTTGAAAGTTTATTATGTATAAAAATTCGACTATTTGGTAGAAAGTTTAAGTATTTTGTTGAAAAGTCGTCTTTTTGGGTAGAAAATTAATCTTGTTTGTTGAAAGTTCAACTTATTGGTTGAAAAATCAACGATTTGGTAGAAAAATCATATTTTTTGTTAAAAAGTCGTCTTTCTGGGTGGAAAATTATTCTTTTGTTTCTTGAAAATTCAACTTTTTGGTTGATAATTCAACTAGCTTGTTAAAAATTTATCTTTTCTGGTTGTAAATGAACTTTTTTGGTCAAAAATAAACTGCTTACTAAAAAATTCTCTTTTCTTCTTGAAAAATCTAATATTTGATTGAACTTTAATCTTTTTTGTTTGAAAATTCGACCATTCGATTGAAAATTTTTTTGGCACGTGGACCAAAAATTAAAAAAGTGAGGTTATAATGCCAAGAAGTTACAGCATTAAGTCTATACGTATTATAGCATACTAAAAAGAAGAGTGGGATCTTTTTGTACAATTGGTCCCAATTCTCAATCTGTTTAACACTTTCACGCAAAGACGAGTAATAAATGATCTATACAAAATGTCGACGCCTTCTCGAAGTTCACTGTCCGAAATCTTAGAGAGCTGGATAATTCTAGTTTGATATAAACACCTCATCCTGTTCTAAAAACTTCGCGAAAATTATTAACGAGGCGAATTGAGAATTATTTGAAGCGATTTATCCACATTACTTTAACGGTTTATCTGTTCAGTGTTCATCAATTTTACAAAGTTTTCTTCCTTCCGTCCGTTCGTTGCCAAATAATCGAACGGGAGACTAATCGAATACATTCGAGATTAGCGCGGCAAATTCAAATCTAAATAAGTACAAACTCTAAACAGATTAAAAAAATACCAAAAATAATTAATACAGCTTGATAATTGTATATTTATTAACTAATTTATTGCGCCCATAAAAATACATTTTTAGACATTTTTTCAAATGAATTTATGCTTTTTTCTAGTCTTTTCTGGTTTCTTATATTTTTTGCATATGAAAAGTTGAATCTAACTGATTAACTTTAGATTACTCACTAAACTGAAAATTAGTTGAATATTCACTAATTAAGACAGGGAGTGTAATTTTAAACTAAATTAATTCTAATTTTTAAACTAACCACAACCGTAGACATGATCAGGGTCGCATTGACCTGACCCAATCAGGGCCACGACGGGAATCAGGGTCAAATTGGACAATTTCTCCTCGCTTACAATCTTGTTTCCCATTACTTCCTTGCTTACTTTTTCTGTGGAAAATTTTTTTAATTGACTCGCATATCCGCAGAGCTCGATTTTCAGTTTCCCTGATAGAGTGTTACATAACTTTTTCAAAAGGAACAATCGACGTAAAGGTGTAAATCAATATTTGCATTCTACATTTTTCGTTATTAACAAGAAAGGCTCCACCAGAATTTGCTCAAGCTGAGTGAAAATTTAAATGCTATTAAAGAAATTAATAAGAAGAACATTTTCATTAGTTATAATAAAAAATTAGGAACTAATATTGCCAGTTTATACAGTTTTATTCAACTGAAATAAAAAATTGTTATTACCCCATATTGTGTGATTATATAAGCAGATAAGAATCTAGATAAAGTCTTAGAAATTTTGTTGACTCTACTTTGAACAACAAACAACGAAATTTCCAATTTGCAAACTAAAGGCTTTGAAAAGAAGTAGTTTATTATAATTATAATAACCTGAAGATACGTTGTTGCTGATATTAATTCAAAAAAGTGCTTTTAAAACTAATTTAGTTCATTCTTCACGAAAGAAATTACTTTAGATTCCACTTATAGTAACAGAGAATGCAGATAAACATAATTTTCGTATCAAAACTTATATATGATTTTCATCTCTAAGATTTGTATTTTCTTTCTATATTGGGTGCGAAATAATGAAAAAATATATTTCAGGTGGTTTTGTAAAGTTCTATTAGAAAAAAAGGGCATAGTTCAAATTTTACAACTATTTGACAGCCACCCATACATTAATTAAGAGAAGTATAAAACGAGAAGCGTTGGAGATTATTATCTTTACTTATTTTCAAGTGAAGAACGAAGAACCTTGCTAATAAGGTTTTTCCTTATTTGAATTAGGCGAAATGTTACAGCAATGGGGAACATGACAAATGTCGATTACTCAATAAAAGAACGCGTTTCTGTAAAATTGTCACCTTTATGGGAACAATGAGAAGACATTATTGTGAAGCTTGTACATATATGCTTGTACATATATAAGCTTTATCAACATGTGTAACGTATTTACAAGTTACATTCCTTCAAAGTGGAAAAATTGGAATTAAAGTAGCCGGTAAAGTGTTGCCCCCAATGATTGGCCCACTTATTTAAATATGCTTACATGAAATAATACTTAGAAATAAGATTTTTTCCAATCCTATATTAAAAAGCGCATGGCGCCATTTTCGATTACTTCTCGAAATAACTCGAAAGAATTTGAAACGATTGTTGTCCGGAAACTCGTATTTATGATTGGTTGGAGCTGTCGTTCCTTTTTCCCATTTTAAATAAAAAAGTTTGCAAACTTCAGGTTTATGAGAAATGTAAGGTTATCTGAATAATATATGCAATAATAATAATAATAATAATCAATATAAGAAAGGTGCCCAGGATTTTTATATACAAAATACAATTTGAAGATTTTTGAAGATTTTAAAAATGAAGAAGCTTTTTAAGAATTTTAAAAGGTTTCAATATAATTAAAAAAAATGTTATTCCTGGGGAATTTTTAACTGATTCTTAATTTTTTTTTAAATTTTAAGAGAAAATTGACAAAGATTTCAAAACATTTTAAATTATTTCTTAAAATTCCTGGCAAAATTTAAACTCAATTTTTATTTTGAAAAATAAATTTTCAGAGAAAATTGACAAATATTTCAAAAAATTGTTAATTAGTTCCTAAAATCTCGAAACAGAATGTGGACGATTTTAAAGCAAAAATTTTCATTTAGCAAGATTACAAAGTTTTATACAAAATTCGAGTAAGTTTAAGAAATATTTAGGAGTTTTAAAAAGATTCAAAATTAATTTAGAACTCAAAAAGATTGTTTAAAACTTGAAAAATGCACATTTTTGAATATTTGTAAATAAAAATTTTGAAGTTTCTTAAGCATTTGGAAGAGTTTCATGATAATAAAACATATTTCTTAAAATTCGTTGAATAATTTAAACTTATTTTTTTATTTTGAAAAATTTATTTCAAAGCAATATTCAAAAAGACTTAAAAACATTTCAAAAAATTTCCAAATTTGTCTAAACAGAACCTGGAAGACTTGAAGGCATCTTTTTTATTTTTCAGAATTTTAAGAACTTTTTTTGGAAAAATTCAAATAATTTCAAAAGATATTTAGAAAATTTAAATATTTTGGACAGGATTTATAAAATAATTGGAAATTTCAAAAGATTACAAATTAAAAAAAAATTTAATTTTGGAAGATTTAAAAAAAATGGTAAGCTTTTTAAGAAGTTTCAAAGGCTTCACGAAAATGAAAGAACCTTTCTTGAGATTCCTGAGAAAATGTGTAATGACTTTTTGTTTTGAAAAATGAATTTTTAAGGAAAATTTGAAAAGTTTTCAAAACATTTCAAAAGATTGCTACAAATCTCGAATATCGACATATCTGAAATCTTCAAAAATCTTTTTTAATTTTCTCAAGAATCCTACAAAAATTATATTTCTATAACCATAAAAACAAATGAACAAATAAACCTAAAAAAGAAATATTTATTCAAAATTTTTATTTTGTATTCAAAATCATTTAATTCGTTTTGGTTGAGAATTCCACTATTCTGTTGAAGATTCGTCTTTTTCGGTTAAAAATTAAACTAATTGAAAATTAATATTTTTTCGCCGAGGATTCAATAATTTTCTAAAATTTCGAAGAAGAAGGGGAAAGATTTTAAAGCAAAATCTTTCAATTAGCAAATTACAAAGATTCGTAAAAAATTCGATCAAGTTCAAGAGACATTTAGAAGTTTTCAAAATATTAAAAATTAATTTCAAACTTAAAAACATTTCAAAAAAGTTTTTAAAAAATTTACATTTTTGAATATTTGGATATAGAAATTTTAAACCTTCTTAAAGATTTTGAAAGGTTTCACGATTGTAAAAAAATGTCTTGAAATTCCTGGGAAAATTCAAACTGATTTTTTATTTTGAAAAATTAATTTCAAGATAATATTAAAAGAGAATTTAACATTTCGAAAGATTTACCAAATTGTCAAAACAGAATGTGGAAGATTTGAAGGCAAGTTTTCTAATTTTTCAGAATTTCAAGAAAAATTTTGGAAGAATTCGAAGAATTTCAAATGATAATCAGAGTTTGAAAAGATTTTCAAAAATTTGAAACAAAATGTAAATTTTTAAGATTTTGAAACAAATTTCAAAGATTTTTAAAAAGTTTAAAAGGCTTCAAGAAAATAAAAAAACTTTGTTAAATTCCTGGGAAAATTTGAACTCATTCTTTATTTTGAAAATAAATTTCAAGAGAAAATTGACCAAAATTCTAGATTATTTTCTAAAATTTCGAAAAAAAATGTTGAAGATTGCAAAATTTTATAAATTTTTTTTTTTAATTTCAAAAGGTTTCACGATGAAAAAAATGTTTCTTATAATTCATGGGATAATTTAAACTGATTTCCCTAATTGTCAAAACAGAATATGAAAGATTTGAAGGCAAGTTTTTTAATTTTTCAGAATTTCAAGAAAAATTTTATAAGAATTCAAAGAATTTTAAAAGATATTTAGAAGGTTCAAAAGTTTTGAAAATGGTTAAAAAATGAATTTAAGTTTCAAAAGATTTCGAAAAATTGTAAGCAAATGTCAATTTTTGAAGATTTCGACAAAAATTCCGAAACTTTTTAAGAAATTTCAGAAGTTTAAAGATAATAAACAAATTTTTTGAGATTCCTGGGAAAATTTTTAATTACTTTTTATTTTGAAAAATTAATTTTTAAAGAAAATTTGAAAAAGTTTCAAAATATTTCAAAATATTATTATAATTTCAAAATATTTTTATAAATTTCGACAATATCTGGAAGATTTCAGGGCATTTTTTAAAATTTTAAAAGATTTTTCGAAATTTCAGGAATATTTATATTTATCGTCAAAACTTCCAAACGTCTGAATATCTTTCAAACTTACTCTAACTATTCCTAACATTTTTCAAAATCCGGATAAATAAAAAATTATACTTTTGCGACATATCTGGAAGCTTAAAAAATTGGTTTGAATTTTCTCAAGAAATCTTAGAAAAATTATATATTTATTTAACTTAAAAAACAAATGAACAAAGAGACTTAAAAAAGAAATGTTTTGCAGAGACTTTTATTTTGTATTTTAAATTATTTACAACATTTTAAATTATTATTGATTTATTTATAAAATTTCTAAAAAGAATAAGGACGATTTTAAAGCCAATTTTTTCAATTAGCAAGATTACAAAGTTGTATACAAAAATTTGATCAAGTTTAACAGACATTTAGAAGTTTAAAAAAAAGTCAAAATTAACTCAAAACTTAAAAAAAAATGTTGAAAGTTGAAAAATTTACATTTTTGAATATTTTTAAATAAAAATGTTGCAGCTTCTGAAGCATTTAGAAGGTTTCACGATAATAAAAAATATTTTTGAAAATTCACGGGATAATTTAAACTTACTTTTTATTTTGAAAAATTAATTTCAAGAGAATATTTAAAAAGACTTTAAATTATTTCAAAAGATTTCCAAGAATGTCAAATGTTTGGTATTTAGAAGGTTTAAATGTTTCAGAAATGATTAAAAAATAATATGAAATTTGAACAGATTTACAGAAGATTTTTAATTATTTTCTAAAATTTCAAAAAAGAATGGGAAAGATTGTCAAGCAAAATCTTTTAATTAGCAAGATTACAAAGATTTATAAGAAATTCGATCAGGTTTAAGAGACATTTAGAAGTTTAAAAAATATTCAAAATTAATTTAAAACTTGAAAATATTTCAAAAATGTAATTTTTAAAAAAACTTACATATTTGAATATTTGGAAATAAAAATTTTGAAGCTTCTTAAAGATTTTGAAAGGTTTTTCGATAATAAAAAAAATGTCTTAAAATTCCTGGGTCAATTTGAAATGATTTTTTATTTTGAAAAATTAATTTTAAAGGAAAATGGACGAATATTTTAAAACATTTTTATTTATTTCCTAAAATTTCGAAAAAGAATCTGGACGATTTTAAAGAAAAAATGTTCAATTAGCAAGATTACAAAGTTTTATTAAAAATTTGAAACAACAGAATGTTGAAAGGTTTCACGATAATAAAAAATATTTCTAAAAATTCATGAGATAATTTAAACTGATTTTTTATTTTGAAAAATTAATTTTAAGAGAATATTTGAAAAGAATTTCAAACATTTCAAAAGATTTCCAAAATTTATTGTCAAAACAGAATCTGGAATTTTCAATTAAAAAAGACAACTTTTCATCAAAATTGTTGAATTTTTAACTAGAAAACATCAATTTTCATTTAAAGAAATTGATTTTCAACCAAACTGATGAATTTTCGACTAAAATGATGAATCTTCAATTGGAATAGTTGAATTTTATGCCAGAAAGCTGAATTTTCAGCCATAAAGATTAATTTTCTACAAAAAAAACGAATTTTCCACAAATTCCACAAATTAAATAAATTTTCAAACAACTAGTTTAATTTCTAAATAAAAAATATCAATTTTTAACCAAATAGTTTAATTTTCAACTAGTAAATATGGATTTTTGACAAAAAAGTTATCTGTCAACCAAATAGTTGAATTTTCTACGAAAACAGGAGAATCTTCAACCGTAAAAGACGAATTTTCAACAAAATAAGTACATTTTGAACCAAAAAGATGAATTTTCAAATAAAATTATGTATTTTGAAACAAAAGGGTGATTTTGAATCAAGAAGATTAATTTTCTACCAAAAAAGACGAATTTTAAACTAAAATTTCAACAAAAAAGATTAAAATTTTTATTTAAAAACTAGCAATTTTAGATACATTTCGATTTTTATCATGATTCATAATAATTCAATTGACAGCCCTTTTTATACATTTTACATACGAACTAATTATTATTTTATTATTTGTCCCTATTTTTCCCGGCTCTAAAGTGCCAAATTTACTGAAAAATTTGAATTTTTTACAAGTTTTTAAACAATACGATTAATGAATTAATTCGTTTCGTTATTATAGGCAAAAATGTAATCAAAAGTAACCTTCTCATAAAATAAGTAACTTTTTAGTAACCGCGGATCAAAAAAGTAACTAAATTTTGAAGAAAAAAAAA